>JAADWV010000128.1:0-69485 GCA_023336295.1 Pythium folliculosum
CCACCCCACCACCTCGGCATCGCTCCGAACTCAGCCGACTCGCTACGGGTCTCTTCGGTTCCTTACAGCACTGCGAACGAGACGGACAAAAAAGCGACTCGAACCCGCGACGTCGGTCACGGGGGGTATTACATCTCGTATATAGTAGAATGATGTGCTGGCCATGAAGAGCAGCTATCAGAATTTCTACCAATGAGGGGAATTAAGCGTCGTCTATTGGCGCATACAGCGATAACCTCCCACCGCAACAGACAAGTGACGCGTAGAACGGTCACAGATTTGTTTGAACCCAAAAGACACTTGAGAGCTTGGGTGGGAGAGAAGAATGGGTAACGAATGGCTCGCGAAAGTGTCATCATCTTCCACGCCGCCGCGTCAGCGCAATGCGATGGGTGTCATCCTACCATTGTGCGTATCAGTTAATCATCTCCTCAGACAGAGGTTCTACGTCCTCTGCAGCGAGCATCTCACTGCGTGCTGGTTGAAACTTTATCACCAACCAAGCGTTGCGTCTCGTGTTCGCTCACATAGAGCAGTACATAAGCAAGCTTCTGCTGCCCAACCGCAATATCCATAGATACGGTCGCGCATCGCGTGGTTTTCGTGTTATTGAATTGATCTCAGCGAGCTGGAGATGTATGGTTTCATCGCTCTCGCGTCGAGTACACAGAGCGCTGACCGGTGATGAATTCAAGTACCACACCTTACTATCTGAGGCGTTCATAGATGGGGAGTGCAAGTCCTCGTCGATTGGATTCCGACGCGGGAGTCCGTAAGAAATATCCACAAGAGCGCGCTCAAGGTGTAACGCGGCAAAAGCGGTGCAAGTGCGCGATCCACCGCCTCGGGTAAGCGCACAAAGTTTCTGCTCTCGAGATGTGCCTCTACTGTAGGATAAATACAATCCACGTGCTGATGTTGGGGTATCATCTTTGCCATATCACATCAGAACACATATGACAGCGACCCCCCCTCCTGCGAGCGACGGCTACAGGCTACAGGCTACACCTCAAACGCGGATAGGTGCGAGTTACGCCCAATGGGCTACGACTCAAGCAGGGGAATGCACGAGTTATGCCCAAGGGACTACGACTCCAGCGCGGATATGGCGAGTTACGCCCTATGGGCTACGACTCAAGTGTGCGTCGCCTTCTGGGAAGGCTCTGATTGGGGCACAGGAGCTGAAGGCGTCAATTTCGGTAGAAATATAGTGTATTGTTCGTACATAAATATATATAGAGTGTATCAACACAGCACAGAAAGTTGAGTATGAGGGCATGGTGTTGGAGGAGGCACTGCCACTGGCGTCCGTCAGTCTCGAGGCGGGCGCAGCTCTGTAGCGGCTCGCGACAAACCCTAGACAACGTACCGAGTTGTATGAGCGGCTGTATAGGTAGACGTGCTCAAAAGCACGGGCGGCAGTGTGGATCCATCATTGGAAGCGTTCGCTGCACGGGATAGCGTCAACGAGAGCACATCGCCGACACCAGCAGCGTGGAAGTTAGCGTGGCCGCAGCGCAGCGTGGGTAGAAGCGTGGCCGGTGATGTCGAGGACGACAAGCTCTGCTTAGCCTGGATGGAGTTTAACTTTTCTCATTGAACTTTCAGTTCGTTACGAACTGAACGGGCTTACAGTTAGAACTGGAAAGAGAAACTCGTTCCAAGACTCATTTGAGGCCGTTCGTAACATAACCGGTCTTAACATGATCTGAGTGAAATCGAGAAAATCGCTTTCAAACTTTGGTCTTCGGCTAAGTACGAAGATCCGGAGTTGTGGGAATGGCCAGAGAAACGAAACTGTATAAAACACCAATCCAACACATTGGCAGGTCGACCACACCTCGCTCACTCTGCATCAGAAGACTCGAACGCCATGAGCGGCGAAGACGGCATCGACAGCGACTCCTCCGACTCCCCGTACGAGTACGTGTCAAGCTGCAGCAGAGCAAGCACTACAGGAAGAGAAGAGTGAAGACACCCTCGCGGTCGAAGACCCTTGATATCCCTACATCAGTACAGTTTGTTTTAAACATGATTCCAACACATTTTCTGCTCAATTTGTGGTGGTTTTTTTCTTCTTGCTCTCGTTTGATGATGAAAACGTTGAAAACAACAGCACTGTTCGATTCAGCTGATCAGAACACACCAGACTGTACAAAAATCTCAAATTTTGATTTTCGGCGCCGATCGGAGACTCCCTCGTAAATTGCTTGGTGCCGAGCCTGCCAACCGAATTTCTCAAAACCGATAGCACCAACATGAAGCTGAGATCCTGCTCTTTCCGATGGTGTGCGTAACAACCACTTTTCAGTTTTCCTGTTAAGTCTGATTTTGTTGTGAACGGCCTCATTTCTGAGTATTGCTGTGAAACGCACTAAATAAGTACCCATTCGTTGTTGGCGAGGTCGTGGATTATTGGGTTTTTGCACTTCCCCTTTGCTGCGCCGACTCCCTCCCTGACTTGCTTGTCGTCCGTCAAGACTTTTTCCGCCCAGCGTACTTGCCAACTTCCAACAGCAAGCCCACCAACTTCCAACTTCCAACTCCCAAACGGCGGCCCCCGCGCCGACGCCGACCACCATCACTCTCGTTTCCCCTTCGGGCTTCGTTTCCGCGCGGACGATCGGACGGAAGGCAACGGCATCATGACGATGGGCGACGCCGCCATGGGCGACGACGACGGCGCGTCCGTCCGCGTGGCCGTGCGCGTGCGGCCGCTGATCGGGCGTGAGAAGGTGGAGCGCTGCGACGAGTGCGTGTCGGTCGTGGAAGACGAGATGCAGATCGTCATGGGCAAGAACCGCACGTTCACGTACGACTACGTCTTCTCCAAGTACGCGCAGCAGAGCGACATCTGGTCGTGTGTCGAGCCGCTCGTGAACGCCGCGTTCGACGGGTACAACGCCACAATCTTCGCGTACGGCCAGACGGGATCCGGCAAGACCTTCACGATGGGCAGCAGCAGCGCCGTCCACATCTCCCCGGAGGAGTACGGCATCATCCCGCGGGTGATCAGCTACATGTTCGAGCAAGTGGACGTGCGGACGCTCGCCAAGCCGCAGTACAGAGCCGAGATCCGAGTGCGCTTCCTTGAAGTCTACGGCGAGGAGATTCGCGACTTGCTGGTGCAACTCGTGAATGACGGCTCGGGTGACTCGCGTGTGACGTTGCGCGAATCGGAGAAGGGCGAAGTGCAAGTCACTGGAGCCGTGGAGGAACTTGTCGACGACAGTGACCAGTGCTTACGACTGCTCGAGCGTGGCACGCTCTGCCGTACGACCGGCAGTACTCTCATGAACGCAACTTCGAGCCGCTCGCACGCGATTTTCACGGTTACCATGGTGCAGCATATCCCCATTGACGGTGCTGGAGACGGCGATTTGACAGAAGATGAGTACGAGACGCGCCACTCGTACTTCAACTTCGTCGACTTGGCAGGCTCTGAGCGACAGAAGCGTACTCAGGCAGAGGGAAAGCGGCTGAAGGAAGGTATCGACATCAACAAGGGCCTGCTTGCACTTGGTAATGTGATCAGCGCTCTCGGCGACGATTCCAAACGCGGCCGAGTCCACGTGCCGTACCGCGACTCGAAACTCACGCGTATGCTCCAGGATTCACTTGGCGGAAACAGTCGCACTCTGATGCTCTGCTGTGTGAGCCCAGCTGATGTCAACTTCGAGGAGACACTGAACGCCCTCAAATACGCCAACCGCGCGCGCAACATCAAGAACAAGCCTGTCGTCAACCGTGATGAAGGCTCCGCTATGGCAGCTGAGCTGCGTCGGCAAGTGCAGATGTTGCAAGCTGAAGTTTTCCGTCTGCGGAATCCAGGGATGTCGGAAAACGAGCTGAACATGGCCAATGTCGGACTCAACATGATTGGGATGTCGATGGATGCCGACACGTACACCAGTCTACGGTCACGAGCAGAGACTGCGGAGAACGAGGTGGGTCGGCTAACGTCGGAGCTCAAGCGTAATCGCACACAGCTGGACCATCTCAAGGAAGAGATGATCGCTGCTCAGGCCGAGCGTGACTACCTCCGCCTTTGTGTTGAAGACGGCGGGCAGGCAAGTGCGATGACAGCACCTGGTGAGCGAGAGAAGACATCAAATGTGCTGATGGAGCAGCTCCGAACGATAGCGGATCTCCAAGACAAGTTGCGGGAAGCCGAGCGGGAACGAGACCGAGCACTCATGAGCACGATGCCTGAGGCTATGATGACGTTCGGGACGGCATCGTCCGCTACGTTGCCTCCGCTTGCGGAACCGGAGCTGAAGGTCGATACAGATCTCCTCGAACGCGCAGAGAAGGAGATTGAGCGCGAAGCAGAAATGCTGAAGAAGCTCCAAGGTGACGCCAGCATGGACGAAGGTGGGGCCGGAAGTGATTCGGCTGGTGGGGACATTGACGGTGAAGACGAAGACATGGATGCGAGTGGCAGTGGTGTTGCGCTCAACCTTGAGCTGACTGAAGAAGACGCGGACCGGGAGCGTGTATTCCAACGTCGACAGCGGCACCTCGGTGATTCTGTCCAGGACCTAGCCCACGACATCTCTCTCAAAGAACAACTCGTGCAAAACATTCGTCAGGCGCAAGAGAACTACGACCGCTTGAAGAACTTTTATGAGCAGAAGATGGCCCAAATGGCTGAGCAAGTTCGGAGTATTCAACTTGACCGTGATCGTCTGATCGAAGAAATTCAACATGTCGAGACCAAGATGAAGTCAGGCGGTGATGTTGGCGCGAGTAGCGGACGATTGGCAAAGCTGGCGGGCGACCTGAAGGAGAAAGAGTCGGAGCTGATGTCGTTGAAGAAGAAGCAAACTGAAATGAACCGATTCATGAACCAGAAGAAGAAGAACGAGATGCAGCTCCGCGTGCTTACTGCCGAGATCAGTAACATGAAGCGCCAAAAGGTGGAGCTGGTGAAGAAGATGCAGGATGAGCGCAAGCGGTTCGAAGAAGAAGCGAATCGCCGCCATCGTGAGATATTGAGCTTGAAGAAGTCCCAACAGCGCGACAAACAGAAAATCCAGCAGCTTGGCTCGCAAAAAGAAGCTCAAGAACGTGTACTCAAGCGTAAGATGGAGGAAATCAACGCAACTAAGGCGCGTTTGAAACAGCAACAGCAACTGCAAGCACAAGCTCGTCGCTCGCAGACTGCCAATGGTCGGAACCGCGTCGGAAACGCTCGTGGGAATGAGGCCAAATGGCTGTCGGATGAAGTCAAGCGTCGCGCTGAGGAGCAGCGTAAACTGGAACAGCTCCAGAAAGAACGAGAGAGCGTGATGAAGGAAATGGAGGCTCTGTACGCACAAAGAGACAAGGTTGAAGCTGACTTGCGCAGCTCGATTGCGACCCAGGGCAGCATTCGCGATGTACTCATCTCTCCTGTCAAGGCGCCTCAGTTTGTCCGCCGTAACAGCGGCGTCGGCTCGCTGGAGCGACAGCTGACCCCTGAAGAAGAGCAACTTTTATTCGACCTTGAAGAGAGGATCGAAGGGTGCCAAGCTGAGCTCGAGTACAAGGACGAGAAGATTTCGGAAATTGCCGATGGGGATGGTGCGATCGTGAAGCTTGATAACACCCAATCGCTTCCAGAAGCACGGACGTTGCTGAAAATGATGTTCAGCATGGCTGTTGATGTCAAGAAGCAAGATCAATTGAAGGACCAGGAGGTTGCCAAGATGCAAGTGGAAGTGAGTGAGATGTCGAGGATGCTTGAGCAAGAGCGTGAGCGAGCCCAGCAACTCAAGGCAAGTTATGAAGAGGCGTTGCAAAAAGTCATCGCCAGTGGCGAACCGGCACCAAACCCCGTGGGAACGCCGCTGAATGAACGCACCCGTATTCTTCTTTCGGTTGCAGAGGAAAGGAACGCAGCGCTTCGTCAGAAATGTGATGAGCTGGAAAGCGTTCGTGACCATATTGATCGTGAACGTCAAATTCTCCATCAGAAAATGACGCACGGCCAGCAAGAGTTGAACGCCAGCAGAGATCATATCCGCTGGCTGGAGTCTCAGTTAGCCGCCGTGCAAGGACGTAGTTCTTCGAGCATGTCCAATCCGAGAGATGAAGGCGGTTCGCGTGTTCCTCCAAGTCCCTCTGCTGGATACTCCCAGCATGTGTCTGGTCCAGTCTCTTGGGCCAATGAGTTTGATGACGACGAAGATGAGGATGATGACGATGACGAGATGGCTGGGGAGTTCCACCACGGTGCTGATGGCGACGTTGACATGCATGGCGGTGACGATTCATCAGATGCACAAGGTGGATACCGATCGCGCCGAAACTTCCGCGTCCAACTTGACCACATCGAAGACCAAGCGCGCACAGGATCGGAACAATCACGTCGGGGTTTTATCACCACCCGAGGGGATAGCGGTGATTCTGATCGTTTCCGCGATGAGAATGGTGGACGAGACGATGCATCGACGACTCGCAGTGATGAATCAACGTCAACCGGATCGTCCAAGTCAATCTTTTCCAGGCTCTCGAACCCGACAAACTTTACTGGTATTCACAAGAACCGGGCTCGCGAGAGTGTGTCCAAGCGAGAGATTTTGCAGAATCGTGCCGAGAAAGTGCGCTCACGTCGTTTAAAGGATCGCAGTATTGTTAAGCCACCACGTTCAGCCACGCCGACAGAGAGACCTGTTTTGCCGGTCAAGCCTCAAGCGAAACGGAGCAGTGTACTCGAAGTCCTCGAGAACATGAAGCTACAGAAAGACGGTGGTGAGTATCACCAGCGCCCACGCTCTCCAGCACCAAGATCGTCCTCCTCTCTCTCCGAGCCCAACGAAGGTGCATCGAGTTCGATGATCCCACCACCAGCTCCTTATTCGGACGTGTACTCCCGTCTCGCTGCTCAATACACTGCGTCTGCGCAAAGTAAGCGCCAGCGATCTGCTCCGCCTAGTCGAAGGGCTGGCTCGAAGGATGAAGATGGAAGCCATAACGACGACAGTGGTCGTAGTGGTGCAGCTTCCTATGATGCTCACTCCCAAGATGAGGCTGGTGGTCTTGATGAGAGTGACTACATGAGCGAAGACTACGACCCGTTGCTTGGCACGAGCAGCAGCAACCTCGTGGCGCGCGTGCACGACGACTACCGTGAACGGCTGAACAATCGTACATCCAGCACTAGCAAGCTTGCACCACCCTCTGGACCCGCGACCTCACGCTTCTGATAGACACACGTCTTACCCAACTTACCTCATCGACGAAAAAAACCCACAGCAACAAAAACACAAACTTCGCCGCTTCGCTGCTGGGCACAAGCGATGATTCCATGTTCTCGAAGTCTACTTGCTCATGATCAACAGTTGCATAAGCGATCCCACCTCCATAGAACACATCGAAACGATAAAAAAATGGTATGACGAAATTGGGATTCCACATTTGATTGAAGAATCGTAGTGTTGACTTTGAGATGAACGCATGGAAGAAGCAATAGGCAAAGAACGTTGACAACGAGATCTGAAGCTCCGAGCTAGAGAGTCTTGGCAGCTGCGGCTTGCTTGTAGTCGAGGTACTCCTGGTACGTGAGCTTGTGCTTGGCACTGCGGTAGCGCGTGAGTTTGATGGACTCGAGCAGCGCCTTGGTCACTGAGCGACGGAAGCCGGCCTTGCGCACGAGGGACGTCACAGCCTCGAGGTGGTCCCATCCTTGCTCGCGCGCAACGTCGGGCAGATAGGTCGCGCTGTAGAACTGCCCATTGTTGTCCTGGAATTCGATCAGGATGCCGTGGGTGCCGATGTCCCAGTCGGCGTAGTGCTCGGCGTCCTCGTAGTCGAGGAGCAAGGACACCGAGCAGTGGAGGCGGTGCAGTTCCTGGGCACGGATGGGGTCGAAGCGCCGGTCCTTGAGCGCACTCTTGAACGTGAACTCGCGCAGATTCGCGAGCGTGGTCGGCGCGAGTGTGCCGATGCAGCCGCGCAAGTGGACCTCGCCCGGCGTCATCTCGGTCTCCCACGTCACGAACAGCGGGCTGCGGAGCGCGCCACATTCCAGTACAACAATTGTTAGGTCACTGCCCACTGACCCACGGAACATGTTGATAGAGTAGAGGGCAACGCACTAGGTTTGCTCCACGTTAAACGCGGGCTCCGGCTCGTCGTCGCCGGAGAAGTGCGCGCACAGCGTGTCGAAGCAGTACGCGACCATCGCCGCGCTCGCCATGGCGCCGCCTGTCCCTGTCTCGCCTCCGTTTCTATGTGCTCCAGGAAACCAAGCCTGACTTACAGCCACGTCAGGGCGCCCCACCGCCCACTCGCTCGTGCTGCTGCGAAGGCTTCTTCGAAAATGGAGTGATGAAGAAGACATGGCATGTTCTTCCTGTCGAAGAAAGGAGGGACGGCACCTTGGTTTAGTGACTCTTGCACCTTCCACTCACCGAGCAACGTGAAAATCGAATGGTCCTTCCAACGAGGGAGTTGAAGTCACGATTTGACAGCCAATTGTTCGATTTTTTTCGCTTTCATTCTTTCTCCACGCCATGGAACGCGCCACCAACGAGTCGTTGCCAACGACGCGATCAGTCGCGACCGCCGAAGAAATCGCGAAAGAAATCCACAACGGACTCGGCGCCTTCCTCCGCAACCTCGGGCCCTGACCCGTCGCCCTCGAAGTCGTCGAAACCCGTGCCATCCGAAGGCGTTTCTCCACCACCCGCTCCACCGTAGATCCCGGAATCCGCGTCCGCTGAAGAGTCCCAGGTCGAGTCACCAGCTTCGTCACTCGAAGCTTCTGGATCGGCGGTGCCACCAGCAGCTTCGCTTCCTCCTCCTGCGCCTCCGCCAAAGAATGGGAACATGACTCCGTGCCGGCCACCTTGAGGGACGCGGCCAGCGATCTCGCCCACGACGCGGTCAAACGGCAGGCTCTGGATGTAGATTCTCCCCGGACCAGTGAGTGTCGTCACAAAGAGGCCTTCGCCGCCGAACATGACGTTCTTCACGCCCTTCATCATGGTGATGTCGTACGCGACCGTGGGCTCGAACGCTACCAGGCACCCGCTGGAGATGCGCAGCACTTCGCCCTCGCGCAGGTCGCGTTGGATGAGTGTGCCGGAGGCGCGCACAAATGCATCCCCCGAGCCAGTCAGACGCTGTAGAATGAACCCCTCACCACCGAAGAACCCGACGCCAAAGTTCTTGGTGAACTCCTGTTCGACAACATCCACACAACAGTGAACAGGAGTGAGTATGCGTCACGCCCCTGTCGCGACCGGTATTTGCCATGCACTAACCATTTCGATGTTGATCGTATCAGAGCCGCACAGGAAAGCCCCCTTCTGGCAAATCACCGAGTGACCAATGAAGTCTTCGAGGCGCAAGTGGATGATCTTGCTGGGGAAACTCGTGCCCAGTGCGACTGTGCCCTTGGTGTCTCCGCGGTACGTGAAACGCGTGACGAAGAAGTTCTCTCCCGTCATAAGACTGTGGACGCCCAAGATACCGGGTAACGAGTCAGTTTGTGATCAGCAGTGAGGTCAGATTTGATTGATACGCACCGTTTGGCTCCCTGCTGGAAGCCGCCCGCCGTGGTCGTTTCCATGTCCACGCCGTCGGTCATGTAGATCATCGCGCCGCTCTCGGCGCGGAGACATTGCTGCGGCTCCAAGTCGATGTGGATGACCTGCGACTCATGGCCTTCAATCGTCGCCGCCTTGGTGAAGTCAATGGGCACAAACACTTCGTTCTCGGTCGGCTCGTGGTGACCCACGACCTGCGTACGCTCCGCTGGCTCCGGCTTGCTGCCACTGCCCGCTGGCGCCGGTTTGTCCGACGATGGAGAAAGATCCGACGCGGGCGACTGGCGAGGGACGTCAGGGAGCTCGCGCACAGTCTTACGCAACGCCGCGTTGTAGTACACGACAGCACCTAAGAGTAATTCACGACGGGCTCTATAAGCGTTGAGGTTCATTTCCCACAACTCGCATTCGTTCTTTGTACCGTTTCGGCGCGTGATCCTCTCCCACCCGTCGGGCAGCACCGTCGAGAGGCAGCGCTTCCACTGCGGCCGCGCGCGGCGGAGCATACAGGTGCCAGAGGCCGCCGACGCCGCGCGGATCATTGCCGTGGTGACGAGCATTTCGCTGTTCCTGATGCGCGTAGAACTGTGGTTGATGTGACCGTATAAATATGGCGGATACAGTATCAGGGCATTCTCACCAGAGGAAGTGTAAGCGCAAGAAGTACACGACCACACGCTTTACATGCATTCAGGCGATGGAAGTCAGGAGAATGATCGTCTTGTTGCTGTTGCTTCAGCTCGCAAACGCGTGTTCCTCACCCCCCATCGCCATCCCTGGAGGCAGAATGTTTCGGTCTCTTCAATGCGCTTCCCTCGTGACTGACACCACCCGGGACCACTCAATTGCATACACCATACAGTATTACCTCTCCATACATCACCGTTGCCACTGGTGGCAGGCAGCCCGTCAGGCAGCCCGTCAGGCAGCCCGCCCTGAGGCAATGTTGGGTGGCGGGTAGTCATGCAAAACGCCGATGCTAATCGCACCATGCGGCCAAAGCCAGATAGCAGAGCTATGATCGCAGGGGCGCACTTTTGTGGTTGGTGTGGACCCGTGGTCCCCCGGCTGCCCATATGCTCTTGCAAGGCCGCGGGGTCATACACTACGCGCAAATCACGACTTGATACTATTCAAGTGAGCCGTTCAGACGGAGTTTACCGATCGGTACGGTAGATGTGCTGCGGTGGATCTTTGGCGAGCGCACGTGGAGTTAGAACGTGCGTCTTCTACTTACGGTACTGTGAGTGTGCAAGAGAAGAGAGAAGCAGACCACAACACGGAACCCCGCCGATACTTGCCCATTGTTCTGTTCCTATCGAGAAATCCAATGCCATCGAGAACAAGTACGCACAGGGTTTGACCCAGACCTCGGACATCGGTATTGCGTCCTTCACTGTACATGGGCGATCGTGCACTGACTGGCTGCCTCTTCACTCTGCCGATGGAGGTAACTATCGGCAGGCGACCTGTCGAGGTTCGAACGTTCGAATCACGGCCCACCAATAAACCCCCACCAACCCAACAAAGAGAAAACGATGGTGCGAGAACTCGAGGGCTCCTCAGTATCGGGAAGGGGTGCCTTGTGCATATGAAGTGCCTTCCTCACGGCCGCCAAGATGGGCTATTTTAACGGCTATTACGAGTGAGGTCTAGTCGAGCGAGGCCAGGATTTCGTCGTGAGATGGGGTCGATACAGTCACACTACAGTACGGAGGCGGTCGTCTGGCTGATGATCGAGCATCGGTGCAGCGCGATCCGTGTTCATGGCGTGCTCAGAACGACAGGAAAGCACAAGACGTGGGGGCGCACCCCTTCGCGTGGATACGGGTCTATTCTTGTGCGGGTCGAGTGGCCGTTCTCTGTGTTCCACGGGCTGTCGGGTCGCAGGCCTGTCGGTTACCCGCGCTTTTTCAAACGGAAACGGCCGCGTCACCAGAACCAAAACTCCCGCCATTTTGAAAAAAACCACGTGGGGATGGGCCGAAAAACCTCGTTGGAGCCATCGGAAATCGAGAAACGGCAAGCAGGGGACCACAGGTTGCGCTTGTAAATTACCCATTTCTTTCTTTTCATCACCCAGTTTCTTTCCTTTCAAAAGTTCAAAAATAGCCAAAAGGCGGGGCCATCTTGTCGACTTTTGGGAAGATCGATCAACATTCCTGGCGGCGAAGACCTTCGGCCCCTCGTTTACATCATGTGTTTCGTATAAACATACGGCATGACATCCCGCCTGGTCGGTATGACCAATCAGAATCAGGGGCGGTTTCAAATCTTGCATCCCATTCGGCAACACCGTCTCGGACGTCGGATCGTATCCCTAACCGCCTCTCTAACCACTTTTAGATTGCACCACCGATTCCACACGACAAAAATAAAATACCTGCGCCAAGACAGGGCGCGGGTCAGAAATTCAAAAATAACTAACCGAAAAGGAAACGATCCTGGCGCGGGGCGCGCGCCTCTGGCAAGGGGGAGCAGTCAGCTTGGTCCCAAAAAAGCCCAGAAAAAAACAAAACCTCTTTGAAACTTTCATTCGACAAAAGTCCAAACTCGAGGCAAAGCCCCCGAGCCAGCCAGACAGGAATCGCCTTCTTCGACAACAAGCAAGGTAAGCGGAAGGGAAAGCAGCGCGAGGAAAACCTCAGCGGCGACGTGTGCGCGATGCCTGGCGTCGCGCGCGTGCCGTGTGTACATGCAGTGGCGGGGGGACGATGCGTGGGGAGAGAGAGCGAGAGATGGCTGCATCTGGCGGCGTTTTGCGATCTTTTTGTCCACGTGGCGTTTCCCCTCGTCCGCTTCTCGCCGCAAATGGTCTGTCGGCACAACGAGCTTGTGTCTAACGGTGTGTGTGTGTGTGTGTGCATTGTAGAACAACATGCGTGAGTTGGTTCACATCCAGGGTGGTCAGTGCGGTAACCAGATCGGTGCCAAGTTCTGGGAGGTCATCTCCGATGAGCACGGCGTCGACCCGACTGGTTCGTACCACGGTGACTCCGACCTTCAGTTGGAGCGCATCAACGTGTACTACAACGAAGCCACCGGTGGCCGCTACGTGCCGCGTGCGATCCTGATGGACCTCGAGCCCGGAACCATGGACTCCGTCCGTGCCGGCCCGTACGGCCAGCTCTTCCGCCCGGACAACTTCGTGTTCGGCCAGACCGGTGCCGGTAACAACTGGGCCAAGGGTCACTACACGGAGGGCGCCGAGTTGATCGACTCGGTCCTCGATGTCGTCCGCAAGGAGGCTGAGAGCTGTGACTGCCTTCAGGGCTTCCAGATCACCCACTCGCTCGGTGGTGGTACTGGTTCGGGTATGGGTACCCTCTTGATCTCCAAGATCCGTGAGGAATACCCGGACCGTATCATGTGCACGTACTCGGTCTGCCCATCGCCGAAGGTGTCGGACACTGTCGTTGAGCCCTACAACGCCACCCTTTCGGTGCACCAGCTCGTCGAGAACGCCGATGAAGTCATGTGCCTTGACAACGAAGCCCTCTACGATATCTGCTTCCGTACGCTCAAGCTCACGACCCCGACCTACGGTGATCTCAACCACCTCGTGTGTGCTGCCATGTCCGGTATCACGACGAGCTTGCGTTTCCCGGGCCAGCTGAACTCGGATCTCCGCAAGTTGGCTGTCAACCTGATCCCGTTCCCGCGTCTCCACTTCTTCATGATCGGTTTCGCGCCGCTCACCTCGCGTGGCTCGCAGCAGTACCGTGCCCTCACCGTGCCGGAGCTGACCCAGCAGCAGTTCGACGCCAAGAACATGATGTGCGCCGCTGATCCTCGTCACGGCCGCTACCTCACGGCTGCCTGCATGTTCCGTGGCCGCATGAGCACCAAGGAAGTCGACGAGCAGATGCTCAACGTGCAGAACAAGAACTCGTCGTACTTCGTTGAGTGGATCCCGAACAACATCAAGGCCAGCGTCTGTGACATCCCGCCGAAGGGTCTTAAGATGTCGACGACCTTCATTGGTAACTCGACGGCCATCCAGGAGATGTTCAAGCGTGTCAGCGAGCAGTTCACGGCCATGTTCCGTCGTAAGGCCTTCTTGCACTGGTACACGGGCGAGGGCATGGACGAGATGGAGTTCACTGAAGCCGAGTCGAACATGAACGACTTGGTGTCGGAGTACCAGCAGTACCAGGATGCTACCGCAGAGGAGGAAGGCGAGTTCGACGAGGACGAGGAGATGGATGAGATGATGTAGACGAAGACCTGATCGGCCGCCCTCGTCTGCATTGGTTTCGTATATATTCCAGTACAATACACCACGCAAGTGGCAACGTATGAACCCCAGCTCCCGCCCCCAACACCCCTTCGAGTAGCTTAACTATCGTCAGATGAGGTTGTCGTACAGCACGCACACCTAATTTTTTATCCTTTGGCGATATTTACCTATAAATACTGCATTTTGCATCACCGTCAGCAGTTGGCAGAACTCCCTCTCGCGGATCGCTGCACGATGCAGACTTTCCATGGCTTCTGATCGCACCAGGCGTGGGAATGGTTGAGCTGCCGCTCTCATCCTCTACGTTCTCCTGTGAATACTACAGCTGACTTCCTCAAGACCTCTAACTGAATGCGCCTGACCGACTCTTTGTGGTTTGAGGAGGTGTCGAAGGGACTCCCTTCAAGGGTGCGACTCTTCGCGGAAACATGGCTCCAGCGCCCACTCGCGCATGTAGCCACTTCACGAAGGTTGGATCCATTCTCTCTTCCGAGTGACAGCAGAGGGCACTTAAGTGGGGTTACGAACCCACTATTTTTGCAAGTGGATGTAGTGTGACCACGTCGAAGAGTCCAACAGTCTTCGCTTCCCCCGAGTCCTGATACCACCGTGATGACGACGAGTAGCCAACGCCGCAGAAGTCACTGTGCAGGGGCGTTCTTGCCATGCTCATCTCACGCGTGCACGACGGCGGCGGCGCGGACGCTGCTCGCCCGCCGACGCGCACGGCCATCTCGCACTTCCCGGCCACGGCAGCAGCCACGGCCGCTGCGGACCCGTCTTCCACTGTGTGTGTGATCCGCTTGGCGGCAGAGCGCGCGTCCTACTCATCCTTCCGCACCACCATCTTCCATGACCCGGTGGTGAACCCACTGCTGCGCGGTGACGGCGGCGAGCCCGACCGCCTCGCGACGGCCCGCGAGTCCAAACGACTTTGGTCGGCGAACGGCCCGCTAATCAATCCGCGCACCGTCAAGACCGCAACGTGTCCGGGTTCAGCGTTCAAGAACCAGGCACTCAGTGCCGACCGACTGTACAGCACCAACCGCAACTCGCTCGGCTACGATGTCCACCGTACGTTCCTTGCTTCGTGGTCGTGGGTGTGCCGTCGAAGGACAGTCTCATCTCAGTTTGTGTGGCGGCGTGTTTACACATAGGATCCCTGCGCGGGACGAGTTTCTGTAGCACCACCAAGCGCTTTGACGTGGTTCGTTTCGTCGCATGTCTGCGAATCACATTGCTCTTCGATAACATCTTCTGATTGACGACGACGGCTGCGCGTAGAAACCCAGAACGTCTGAAAGCGTCGGCCCAGGATCGTACAACTTGACGGTAACGCCATGCCGCCAGATCCACCACCCACCCCGTTCTGAGCCACCGAAAAGCACCGTACGTTTTTGTCGACCTTCGCTCAAGGGCTGCGAGTGCCAATTCTCAGTCTCTCTTCACGGACAGGTTGCAGTGCTCCCATCCGATCGCCTCAAGCAGTGGAGCGGACGCCCTGACATGAGGCCCATGGACACTGCGGACGAGTGGAAGACCACCTCCGAGAAGCCGTCGCCCACCGCGTACACATTCCAGCGGGCGCGCCAGACCTCATGGATCGAACAGATCGAGGAGAGGCAGCGTCGCACAAACCCCGAGTCGAGGCGACCGCCGTCGTCCAAGGAGAGCGCACGACAAACACGTCCCGAGCAGCGGCTCCCAGATTTTTTGCAAGGCAATCGAAACCCCGTGCACACGAAATCCGGCGCAAATGCGACTATGAAACAAAGCCCACCCAAGCAAGAGTTCCCATTGAAGGACAACGGCTCAACGGCCACATCTCCTGAATCTCCATCGCTCGCGTTGGGCTCAGCCGACTCGCTTGCTTCATTAGATCAACAGGCGCTGGAGTCAATCCAAGGATTCATACACGGATAGTATATCAGATAATATTCTCTTGCCCTCGCTGTGGCGCTATGCTGTCTATCACACAGACGGAGACAACTTTATGGGGTTGCTTTCTCTATCGTTTCCCAATGATATCAACAAACGACCGCGAACGGTCCACCACAGGCCGCGCGGCCTCGAGCTGTTTCGAGAGTGGGGAGTTCTCTGGGAGTTGCAGGCAGCTGCGTAGCTGCGCCAGCGCGATGGAGTTGAGCATGGGTCGCACCTGCAAATACCGAGTGATCACCTTCTGCTTGACGGGGGCGTGGTCCTTGGACAAGAAAAATGTTCGAATGACCTCGTTCTCCCCGATCTGGACACGACCCACACGCTCTTCCAGGCGAAACTCGGGGCACAGGCGGAGGTGCTGATACGTGTCCTCCGAGACCTGGATGCGGCCGGGCGTTCCTCGGGATTCCATGAGATTTGCGATCACCGTGTTGTGGCCCCAAATGAGGTACCGTGGCTTCTTGATGCCCACCACGCCGCCGACAACCTTGCCCGTGTGGATGCCAATGCGCATTTGCAGCGAAACCTTCGCTTCGTCACAGAAACGATCGATCTCATGGAGCATCTCGATCGCGAACGCCGTGATCGCGGCCGCGTGATGCTTCTCGCTTTTATAGTTCGGAAGCCCGCCAATCACGATGAATGCGTCGCCCACGGTGTCCATCTTGTAGATGCCCAGCGAGTCCAGGTGCTTGTCAAACGCCGAGTAGATCTTGTTGAGCAGGATGCAAATATCACCTGGCTTAAGTGTCGCGCCCAAGGACGTAAAGCCGACCATGTCCGAGTACAGCAGCGTGACTTCCGCGAGCTCGTCGACGACTGTGGCCTGGCGCATCAGCGCCTCGGCGTATTGCGGAGACGGCAGCATGTTGGCCAGCAGGTCTTCGCACTTTTGTTTCTCGAGGCGGAGCGTGCACTTGAGCAGAAAATCATGGCGCAGACCAAGCTCACGCTTGTACGCAAAATGCCCAGCGAGCACAGTGACCGAGAAGAAGAGAAGGAAGCTCTCGGCGCGTTGGTGCCATGTATCCGTGCCTTTGGCGACGCTAATCACGATGTACACCGCGAGCGACCACGCGTTGACGAGCATCGAGTTCAGGAACCGCAGACGAATCGCAAGCCCAAAGATGATGGCGTTGACTATGCTGAAGTCGAGATGCGTGTTAATGGACTGGGGATCCAGCGCTGGTGTCTCGGACGCGGTGTCCTGGAAGAGCGGGTGCAAGTCAGATAGCGTCACGAACATCGTACCACTGAGCACACTCGCGATCTCCTTCAGTTTGAAAAACTGCCGCGGGAACCGGCGGATGAGGTAGATCGCGAGCATTGACAGCAGAAAGATCGCCGAGTTGATGCCGTATCGAACGTTTCCGTCGACTGTGGTGTGCTTCTCATTGTACACTTGGGAGATAATCGTGAGCGCCATGACGGTGGCGAACGCGCGCACAGTTGTGAGAAACTGCGGAGCGCTCTCCCGGTCGTGGTCCGTGCGGAACACGTTCTCCATCTCGCCGGCCGTGCCGATGACACCTTTGATGTCGAGTTCGCCAGTCGCCGTCACGCTCACAACGGCATTGGAGAGGTTTGTCTTTCTTGGCTTCCGCTTTGGCTGGAACTGTAGCGTCATCTTGCTGATCTCAACCGCGTTCATGTAGCCGATATAGTCGTCGCTGCGGTGGTGGAGCGCTGCATTCTGGATGACCTGGGACCGGATAGACTCCTCGATGGCTCCGTCGAGCGAGTTGGAGAGGTCGACTTGTTCTTGACGAGGATTCGCGCGCTTCCCTTCGAGCCAGTAGAGCTTGACCATGCCCTTGCCCTTCAAGTTCATCATGCCGCGGTCGGAGATGCTATAGCATCCGGATCGCAGGAGCAGTTGCCGCGTACGGTCGCTGATCTGGATTTTGCCCGGCTGGCACGACGAGCAGATCCGCGACGACGTGTTGACCGTGTCGCCAAACAAGTGGTAGCTGTATGTCTTGCTGCCGACCACGCCGGCGACGACCGGGCCCGAGTGGATGCCGATCTGAAGCTGGATCTCGACCCCGTTGAACGTCCATTGTTCGGTGTCTCGGATCCGCATCATCGTGAGCGCCATGTCCGCGACTTTTTCGCAGTGGTACGGGTCGTGGTAGGGCACGCCGGCCGCGCACATGTACGTCTCGGCGATGGCCTCGACCTTGTAGACGCCGCGCGCGTCCGTGGCCTTGTCGAAGCAGAACACGATGCGGTTGATGAGTTTCACGAGTTCGATCGCGCTCGCGTGCTTGGCGAGCACCTGGAAATTGCTCACGTAGCAGAACAGGATGGACACTTCCTCGTAGTATTCGGCGAGCTCGTCCGTGCGGTTCTGCTTGAGGTTTTCTTTGATGTGCACGGGCAGCATGGTCTCGAGCAGGTCGTCGCGGCGTTTCCGCTCTTCGGCGACGCTCATGCGCTCGACAAACTCGAGTCGCACATGGCGCTCGCTGTAGTACGACGACAGCATGCAGAACGCGACCATCGCGAAGCTCACGGTCGACTCGAGCTGCTGGAAGAAGGAGCACTCTTTGCAAAAGACAATCACGAAGAAGGCCTTGATGACAATGTGGCAGGTCGTACACAGTGTTGCAGTCGTAAAGCGCATGCCCGAGGCGTTGAAGACGAGCAGATAGTACACCAACAACATCATGCGCACGCTCATTTGCGAGCAGAACAGCGTGCTCTGCGCGACCGCGGCCGAGTCGTCCTCACTCCAGACGCCCGCGAGAAAAAAGAGCCTCGGCAGCAGCAAAAAGAGCCCGTGGAGCAAGTAGTGCGCGAACACGAGCTGGTCGAAGTAGCGTGCGAACCACGAAAAGTAGGATCCGACGCAGAATCCCAGGGCGAGGCTGATAAGCGCGATCCGCGACGCGAAGATGCTCGTCCCGGAGGCCAGCGGGTGCGTCACGTACTGCCCCAGCAGCAGTCCGCTGTTGAGGAAGACCACGATCTGGTTCGCGAAGCGCACTTTCTTGAGCACGTACACGTTGTAGTGCTTGAGGAAGATCTCGTCGAGGCTCGGGTCGCGGAACCGCAGCGGGAACATCTGCAGGGTCGCGCGCTTGCGCGTGTGGGCCGCGCCGCGCGAACCGGCGCTGCTGCCGCTGCCCTCGGCCTCGCTCGTGAGCGGCGACGGCTGTACCTTGGTCGTGCCGTACACGGGCGCGTGCGCGGTCGTGCGCCGCGGGTTCGAGAGCTGCGCGGCCGCCTGCGTGATCAGCGTGCTCGTCGGGAGGATCTCGTGGGCCGGGAAGAGGAAGCTGCGGTGGTGGACACTGCTCTTCCTGTCCGAGGTGGCGCTTCCAGACGACGAGGTTGAGCCCGTGCGCGGCGAGATGCCCTGGAACGAGCCCATGCGGGTGTTCATGGCCGGCGGCGCCATGGCCAGCGCGGCCGCCATGGACGCGCGTGGCCCGACCAGTGATGTGGACGTGTCGGCCGGCACGACCACCGGCACGGGCGACGCCTCGCGCACATCGCCCATCGCGTTGAAGATGCTGCAAACACGGTCTCCATATATACGGCTGGCGAGCGGGCCGATGGGATGGGATGGGAAGGCGGCCGGCGAGATGACCCGGGGCACACGCCGTCTTTATTTATACAACCAGGGCGAGGGGCGTTGCACGTTAAGCCCCGTGGCCACGCCCACCCAAGTTTCAACTGCTCTCTCCCAATCCTCCAACACTGAATGCACGTCGCGAAGGCGTCAGACGAGCAGGGTATCGAAACCCCACGCACAGCTCTGACAATAGCGTCTTCTCGAAGCAACACACGCCGAGTTGGCGGCGCTAAGTGAGCGGAGTTGGCCGCAGTAAACATAGCTCACTGGGGGACCTATCTCGTCTCGTTGCTGTCACGGCGCGGCGAGCTCCGACCGTATTGTCTTCTCGTCTCGTGTCCTCCTCCTTGCTCGCCACGGCAACTGTCCGTCCGTCTCTCGCTAGGCCTTGGCCGGCTTGGGCCGCTTGGTCGGCGTGCGTCCCGGGATCTACAATTACAGCCACAACCACACACCATGAGCCACAGTCCGTTCCTCATGTCGCCCACGCGTGTTGGCTCGTACCAGGCTCTCCGGGTTGTTCGGGTCGGGCACCCACGCGATGTTGCTGACGTTGTTGGCCTCCTTGAAGAGCAGGGTGAAGTCGCCGACGCGCTCGACGCGGCCGCCCCAGAGGTACAGGCGGCCGCTCTTGAGCACGAGCTGCGTCTGCAGCAGCTGCACCACGTCGCCCACGCGCACGTGCTGCGCCACGCTCTTGGGCAGCACGAGCGACACGCAGCCCGTGTCGTCGCCCACCAGCAGCGTCGCGTTCGCGCCCGCCGCGAGCGCCTCGTCCTTGGCGTTCGACTCCATCACGATCGCCTTGAGGAAGCACTCCCTCTCGCTCAGCGCCGGCGTCAGGTCCTTCACCTTGAGAAACGTCGGCTTCTTGCGCGGCGTCGGCGTTCCCGCCGCGGGGGCGCCGCCGCCGCCCGAAAGCCGCCGCTCGGTCGTGGTGGTCTCCATATTCAACTGAATATGGGGGAAGATGTCGTCACTAGTACTGTAAAGGACCTCTATAGTAGACCATATAGAAATAGAAATAGAAACGTGTAGTCCGTTGTTCGTTGGCTAGCGTTTCTAAAAGACTTCAACGAACCCACGGGACTCCACGAGAGCACGCGGACCGCCGATCACATTCCGCGCGAGAGAGTGGCTCGCTTCCCCTCGACCGTGCGGCGTCTCTAGGCGTCAAGAGCGGCGGCCAGGTAGGTCGATGGAAGTGCCATTCACTAGTGAGCGACCTCGTGACGTTTCTGGCAAAATTTGGTGGCGCTAGCGGCTCTACAAGTGCGGGAAACGTCTGTGTTTCCCCCTCCGGCCTCGCTCCATGAAGCGACTCTTCCAGCGGCCGTCGAGCAGCTCGGCGCTGTCGCGCGGCGCGTCAAAAGATAGCTCGCCGTCGTCTCCGGACAGCGCCGGCGATGGCTCGCCCAAGCGGCGCGGGCGCACGAAAGAGCGGCGGTCCTACTCGCCCGAGAAGCTCACCGCCGTGTTCCGGAAGACCAGCCCGGAGAAGCGCGCTGCCCAGGCCGCGGCGGCGACAGTGGAAGCGCATGAACCCGAGGATAATACCAAGCGGATACTCAAGCGCGCGGCCAGCGCGAGCATTAGCGACGACGAGCTGCACGGCAAAGTCGTCGAGTACATGACCGCGACAAGCGAGGCCGCCCAGGACGCGGCGCTGCGCGACATCCACGCGGCGATTCTCGAGGACGTCGCGACGAGCGGCGTGCGCATGTAAGTGGCCGCATGCTGGATGTTGCTTGGCAAATTTGATGGATGTGTGCTCATGGTGGTGTGGTGCGATGATGTATGCAGGCGAGTGAGCCAGAAGGACACGGACAAGCTCATCAGCGTCTGTTCGCAGCGGCTGCGACTCGCGTTTCAGCGCCGACTCGACGCGTTCAACGCCGCGCTCTTGCGTGCCCCCGCGCAGGCGCCACCACCTTTTCTGGGCGAAAGTGACGACGGACTGGACCGGTTCGAGGTGGCGTTGGCCGTGCTGAGGGATCTTCTCAGTGAAGACATGGCAAAGGCAGCGAATCACATGATTCTGGTTGTGAGTGAGCGACTCCCATCGACGCTGGTGAAGGTGCTCAAGGCGTGCACGCAGTCCGAAGAACAGGCGTCGCGCGATGCACGCATTGCGGATTTGGTCATTGCTGTGTTGGCGTGCTTGGTGCGCTTCCAAGAAACAGTGCACGAACTTTCCGAGGCCTCGGCGCTCCATCGATTGTTTCTCTTGGCGTTCGACTCGGCAGAAAGGCAATTTGCAACACTTGAGGTGAGGCGAGGGATCGCTGACACTCTACTGTCTTGCATGCTGACAGAGTGTCTGTTGCTAGCTTATAGAGGTGCTGGTGGAGTCAACGCAGGGCTCTCTGTGGAGTGCGGTTCTACCTCATCTTCACGAACATCGGTGCCTCATGGAGCTGCTGGGAGTGGTGAGCGACATAAAAGGCCTGGTGAAGGCAGTCGCCATCTGTGCTCGAGTGCTGCGTGCAGCTTATGAGCGAAACTATCTTGCGCTCCATAAGCAACTGCGCGTCGACCAATTCTACGCACTTGCATTCTCAACGCTCCAGTCAAGCTTTGAGGTGGATGGGGACGAAGGATACCAACTCCAACAAGATCTGCGTTTGGCGATTGGCGAACTCTGCTTGAGCGGGAGTGAAAGCGCAATGGTCGTGGCGGATGTTACCAATGACCAATGCTTCGCGCTATGCGCAGAGAAAGCTCCGTCGAAGGTTTCATTTTTCAACTTTGAGGCATTCTGGCTCGTGAGCCAGATTCTCGATTTTCTACATCTACAGTGTACCCACAAGGATGCTCAAGATGTCTCAGGCGAGAACGACAGGCGATTGTCTTCATGCCAGAGTTTGGAGTGTCAGTACTTACAGAAAATTGGTCGACTCATCGCTGAGAATCCGCTCGACTACGTCCTTATTCGAGTGAGTTCCATTCTCAATCTCAATACTCTGCGAACGTTGGAACTTAACTGTGCCGTTTTATGTCTCAGCGCTCAGGTGTAATGGAGCAACTTTTGCGAAGACTGAATAAGCTCTCCGACCTTTCCAAGCACGCCGTTGGCTCCGTTCTCGCTGCGACAGCTATTGAAGCCAGCGTCATTCCTTATTCAGAGTTGAACACTATCGCAGTGTACATCAACCACGCCACTCAAACCGTGACCACTCACAACCGCGATACCGATCTTCTCGTTCTGCTGGGCTTCGTGGCTAATTTGCTCCGATTCCATGAGTTCTATCGAAGGATCTTGCGGGCGACTGGCGTAATTGAGGCAATTGTTTCACTGTTCCAGGCGCAGACTGTGCTCTTCTCGTCAGACGAAGTGGCGGTCACCAAGATTAACGTCGCATATCCAACGAGTCAATTAAAGATCGGCCACAGCAGTTGGCATCGTCGCCATACACCAGGAGGTGCTGGTAGTGATTGGGTGCTTCCAGTGGACGAGAAGAGCCTAGTCGCGTTCCTGACATCGCATTGCCGACAAAACAGCACTGCGCGAAAGATAGAAACCCGCAACGCAGTTGACCGCCGGGTCTTCGCTATCATGCTCGACGTATTAACGGTGTTCGCAGATCAAGCAATGAGCGCACTGGACGACGCCAACGGGGACGCTGAAGATGACGACGCTGTGCGCGTGGGTTTGTGTGAACCACCTGTGTTGGAATGCATTTGTGTTCTCCTTGCGACCGACCAGTATCAAGACAGTGCTTTGCTCCTCTGGAGCGCGGTCATTCAAATTGCCCTGCGAATCAAAAAGCAGAATACCAGTACCTACAATGCGGTGAACTGCCTCCTCCAGTCACTTCGATATGTTGGGCTTTCACTATACTACAAGAACGAGCCAGGAATCAAGTTCGCGTTTCAAGCGTCTGTTGGTGTCCTTCGCAACGGATTGAGCATTCTTGAAGGTGCGATTCGACCCGAATCATCGATCGACTCCCGCGGATCGATAGTAAGAGAAACAGCGAGGTTCAAGATTACAAACCAGGCAAATCGCGACCGTCTGCTCGTTGCGTTGGTCGACAGTGGAGGGCTCTACACATGCCTGGCACTGTGTTGCGCGCTGATTCGAGCGTTTGACGGAGGTGACGAACAATTGAACTGCTCTGACACAAGCTACGGCTGCAGTGATTCTGCTTTCATCCTTTCGACGCGGTTAGTGCACATTCTTGTGACGTCGAATGGAAGCGTAGCAGAGCTCTTCTCGTGGTGAGTTTTCTTTCAATGCCTCTTGACTTTGACACACACTAATATCCTCATTGATGAATGTTCTAGCGCTGTCTCTTATGGTTTCTACGGAAGCTTGCTTCACAGATACCTTGCACTACGCATTCGCACGAGTCTCGACGAAAAGTTTGAATCCAGCGCGTCATTGTGTCAGTCCCTACTGCAGGGTCTGTTGAGTTTCGCTGTCAACGACTACGCTATCGCGTGCGGGGACATTGAGATCAGCGCACTGTCGGACAAGATGGTTCAGAAGATTGTGCAGCCTGGAGCTTTGGTTATACTCATCCAGCTTGTTCAGTTGTGCTCAAGCTGTTTGCAACCTAGCTGCGTTGACGAAATTCTGAGCCTCGTTGGAAACCTTTTGGACATGTAAGTGCCCGATTGTGTAACTTCAAAGCGTGCTCAAGCTAACCGCGTAGTATTTGGCGTACTCGCAGTCCCGATAATGCTCGTGCTTGCGGCGCGGCAGATCTATGTGATGTGCTACTCGAGAGTTTTGCGGTGATCGATGACTCGCCTACAATCGATAGACGCGACAGGGGAATCGATACTAAATCTCTCCAGATGAGCTTGCTGTGCAAGGATAATCGGCATCACGCGTCAGCTTTACGCATGCTTGAAAGCGCGGTTGCTGGAGGAATCTCGCACAACTTGGCGTGCCGGTGGATAAAGTTACTCGTGGACGCGTCGGTCTCTTCAGGGAACTTACAATTGATGGACGACGCCAAGATGACTGTGGTTGTCACGCCACTCCTCAAGGTATTCACTCAGCTCGCCATCGGTGGATCGTTGACGAGTGTTCACACGAACGCCCCAGCTATTTCGTTCGACCCTTCTATCGAAGGCTTTGCACAAATGCAAATCCCGGAAGTTTTAGTGCGCTCTCAAGGGACGTTTTCATACCCAGGTCCTACTCAGACAACTAATCCCGCTCCGACGACGCCGTCGTCATTTGCTGCACTAACGGCAAAAGCTTGGCCACCACCCGATGGCTACACAACAATGGTTTGGTTTCGCATTGATGCGAATGAAACTAAAGACGCGCGAGAGAAGCATTACTGGGACATGTTGATGAAGAACCTCTGCGTGCTATGCCATAGCACGATGAAGGATGAAGCCGCGCTCAAGTGTTCTCATCGAGCCTGTAGGGCGTGCCAAGAAGCACTCTCCAGCTGCGGTGGGGAGTGCGTCGTGTGCAATCCTCCCATGTTCTATCTGTTCCGTTTCCGATCCGGAGACACCAAGACAGTGAGCGAGATGTTTCTGCGCGGATCCAAATTGTGTATGCGAACAAGTGCAGCGACGAAGACTGGGGTGCACCAATTTAGCCATACTCCGCTACAGGTTGGAGCTTGGTACCACGCAGCGATTGTTCACTCTCGTCAGCGCTTCCAGTCCAGCCAAGTTTCACTCTATCTGAATGGACTCCTCCAGGAGACAGTCAAGATCTCTTATCCATCGGGGATTGCAAGTGGGCAGCCGCTGAGCGGATTGGTTGGGATTCCTTCCCAAGCGCGCCGGCTTTCAACGTCAAAGTGGACGATCGGTTCGTTCTACTTGCTCGATGAAGCGTTGTCAGCCCACTTGATCAATGCGGCGTTCGCTGTCGGTCCGTCGTACGGCGGCCTGTACGTCGGCCCGAGTGGGAGCAACGATCTTCTCGTCAGTGTTGACCACCTGTCTGTGGAGAGTCGTTTGCTTTTGGATGAGTACACACGCGATCCTATCCGCTCATTGATCGAGTCCGTGGAGGCCGCAGAGCGAAGCGGAAAGAGCTCAATAATTCGCAGCAGTCTGTCGATCGCATCCGCAGCCTCATCTGCAGCAGCTGCAATTGTTCAGGATATCAAGGCACGCAGTACGAGCTCAGGTATCTTCGCAAGAATCCCTTCGGCCGTTCCCATTGTGAGTATACCGCTAGCGCAAGATCGAATCACGCTCGTTTACAGTTCCAGCGCTGCCGTCGGTATCGACTTCTCGGTTATTCCAAGCAGCAAGCTCGACGGCCGGCCGATTGCGCAACTTCTGGGTGGTGCAGCGATCAGTACGCCGTTCAACCTGGCAGACACTCTAAACGATGTGTGTGGATCCGGGGCGCGGTTTGCGTATGTTCTTCTCGAGCAAGCGTCCGGGCTAATTGAACTTGAGCTCGCCCTCGAGTTGCTTTGGCACATGATGCGAGGGCATCCGAAAAATCTTTCTGCCATGGAAGACGAGCACGGTTACGGCATCGTAAACTATCTCCTACATCAAAAGCGCGGGGCATTGCTGACACCGAAGGCTCTCGCACTGCTGTTTCGCATCGTCGGCATTGACATCGATTATGATAGCGCGTCAGCCACATCCCATGCCAGTCGAGATAGTGTCATCCGGAATCTTCTCGCTCTTCAGCACTTCATCCTCGACTACTCGCTTTGGCAAAAGGCACCGGTGCAAACCCAGAAAACACTCTTCTCTTCGCTGTACGCGTCCATGATGGCCGGTGGCGACGAGATGGAGGCACTAGCGCGCGAGCGAAATCGCGCTCAGTTGCAGTCTTTGTCACTTGTGCGGCAACTTCTCTACGTGTTCCTGGATCCTGATATGGACGGCGACTTGCTTCGGGTAATTGCTGATCTGATATTGGTGTGCCTCACTGGAAGCAATGGCAGTAACCGCAATGAGTCGGCAACAGTGGAGGCAAACTTCGCCGAGATTGCGTCGTTTCTCGCAAGCTCACTATCACCGCGGTTTGCTCGTAACCGAGACATTTTCAACGATGAAGCGAGCACGAAACAGCCACTCAGAGATCTTCAAGAAGATGACGGGTCCAAGTCCATGTCACCAAATCACCGCCGTCTCGACGTGTTTATTGAGCTCAACGCAGAATCGCAAAGCCCTGTTCAGCGTCTATGCTTGAGCCCACGAGGGAAGAGCAGTAGGGTTCACGGTAGCGCGGAGAAGTACGCAGAGTGGTTGAGCGACGACAACACACCGTCTCCATCATCGAACCCGGCTTCACCCAAGAGCACTTCCACGCCGTCGCTACTGGTGACATCGCCGGTAGTCCGAGTGCGTCAGACGCAAGCTCAAGATATGCTACTCGATATTTTGGTAAAAGCCGTCCAAAAGCACGATCTCAAGGAGAACCGGGAACGAGACGAGGTTGAAGGGATGTACGTAGAGAAAGTGAGTGGCTCGATCAGTCTACCGACACCCGGTGGTGCTGGCTCAGCGTCTACAACAAGTGCCGGGGGGCAGCGCCTACAGATCTCGACGTCGATTTCGAAACTCACCGGGTTCCGAAAGGTTCTCTCTCCGCGGTGGATCGGGTACTTTCTGTTCTCGGCGGTTGACTCGTCATCCACCGTGATGATCGCTCCGTCTACAGTGATCGCGGCGCTCAAGCTTCTCGCTGCTCTGCTCAATCGCCCGCGTTACGAGAGCGTGTTCCGCAAGGATGGCTACTATCGACTGCTTTCACAAGGCCTACCTTGTGACCATCGCGCGCAGTTGGCGACAGGCTCGTCATTTCCGTTCGATCAGATGTGGTACTCGCTCTTTTGCATGCTGCTTGGTCCGCCCGTCGACGGAATGCCGCATGAGATCAAGTTTGACATGTACTTCCTGACCAAGGACTTTGCGCTGAATGTGCAGCGCGATCGACTTGTGAACGCGAACATGCTGTGGGTGATGCTTGCGCTCATGCGTCGCCATTATAACGACCCCGTGGCGTTTGCCGCGGTGCAAACGCTTCGTATCAGTCCAGAGAAGTCGATCATGGCCCAAGTCGCCCATGTTTTATACGAAAGAAGCCCGGAAGACGTGCTCTGCCACTCGCAAGCGCTCGATTTCTTCCACCACGTGTACACTTCAATGCCAGCTCTGTCCAAACTCCTCGTTCTCTCGCAAGGCGCTTCCAGCAGCTCGCACAGCAGCAGCACAACGAGTGGTGGTGAGGGCAAACTGCGTGGTGAAATATTGGACGAGCTATCTTTGCTGGCTTGTAGTGTCGCCCGCGCAGAGCTCTTCGCGAAGTACGCGCCCTCTGAGAAGCGTGTGCATCAAACACTGCTGAATCAGAAGAGAGACTTGAACGCTTCAGAGTTCACTGCTTGTACTGTCGAGATCGCCGAACAGTCGGCTTTGGAAGACGCCGACGGTGACGACCCTTTCCAACACCCCGTTGCTGTGCGAGCGATGAAAGTTCTCGTCGCGATCCTGTGCGATTTCCTTGTGCTTCATTCGAAGGGCGTCGATCACGTGGAAGCCTTCTTCGACAGCCATGCTGGCAGCTCACTCGCGCCGCGTCTTCACGACGGTCTGCAGCTGCGCTTCCAGACCTTGGTTATGATGAATCTTCTCGAGCAAGTGCGGATCCGGTTCGCTGACGAGTCGATGCTGTCGGAGCACAAGGGCTTCGCACCCAACATCAAGGAGTTCATGGCGTTGGCGATCCAGAAAATGCACATGTGGCAGCGTGCACAGCACGGTGACGCGTGCCCAACGGCGTTTGCATGCTGTGGCGACAAGTTCCACTTCACGGGAGGCCCCTTTGTGCTGCTAGATCTGGCGCTCTTCTTCTTAGGAGACACCACGGCAGGAGTTACAGCGAGTGCGAGTAGTGCGTCTTCGTCGTCGACCCTCGGCCAGATGATCCAAGACAAGTTGAGCAGCAGCAACCGGAGCGGCAAGCCGCAGAAGCGCCGACACACGTTGAAAAGCATGATTCTCGGGAAGGTGCAGTTTGGGTCTTCGAAATCCGCTGAGCTGGAAGGTCTGGCGTCATCGATGTACTCGGCTGTCAATGCCGTGATCCTCCATGTGCTACAGGGTCACGGATCCGAAGTCTCGGACGACGAGTGCGAAACGCTCTTGCAGCTCATCCACGTGCACCGCGAGGTCGTGCTCAGCAATCGAAACGCGCAAGATCGGGAATTCCTCGTTTGCCTCTGTCGCTTCTTGTTGCAGCTCTTGGCAGCCGGCGGCGCGGAAGGAAGAACAAGTGTGGGAGAGTACGATCGAGCATTGCAGGAGATCACTGCTCAGATCTGGATTGATCTGATGCAGCTCCAGCGACCGCTCTTGGTGGAGTTGCTTACTGTTGAGCTCCGAAGAACTGGTGGTACGCCATACGTTGTGAATCTGATGAAGAACGGGTTTGATGTGCTTCTGGATTGCCCTCGCGCCGACGTCGAGCCCTCCGCTCAAATTATTGATTCATCACCTTTCAAGAAGTTCAAGGGATGGCTCGACATCGTTGGGCCGCCGCTGAAGGAGCTTGAAACAAACCTCGACCGAGTCTTCGTGAAGAGAATGGTGGAGGCGAAGGAAATCGTTCGGGACGCGTGGGCAGCGTCACACAAGAGACAAGCTCACCGCCTCGCGAAAGACACCAAGCGGTTTTCAAGCCGATTCGAATGGTTTGCGAGTATGGAACGTGCTTGCTTCGAGGCACTTATTGAAGCGCAGCAGAACGAGTTCCGACGGCAGCTCAAGTGGCGTCAAGACAGAATTGATAGACAGAAGTTCCACGCTCGGCAGTGGCAAAAGCTGCGGCACGACCTCATGGAACAGGCATTGCGGAGTTGCGATGGTGACGACGCCAACTGTGGTCATCCAAATTCAGTCGCTTCTGAGATCGCTCGGTTGACCGGGCCTCGAACAGCTCAGTCGAACTCACAACGCAAATGCTGGCTACTTGATGCTACAGAAGGGCCATCTCGGATGCGAAAAAGGCTCATTGCGAAGGTGCTGTCGGATAACCCGATCGAAACTACCGGAGAAGTCGGGCCACCAACCTCTCCGGGGACGGGGATGGTATCCCAGTGGAGAGGGCGTCGACCGTCTAGTGGCCAGCCTAACGTGCGCCGTCGGAGGTTCTCCGAGTCGGATGTGGAGACTCTTCGTGCACTCACAAGGGAAAATCCAAGCTTGATGGGGGCTATCAAACCTGACCGCATCCAATTACGCCGACGAGAGAAAAACGACCACTCCGCTGGCGAGAAGGACGGAGGCCGAAAGCCGCGACCGGTGAGTCGACGTTTGTCATTTGAAAACGTTCTGCGAGGAATGCAACAAGACGTAGAAGATGGACAGGCGCGTGATGGTCAGGTACGCGACCCACAGCGCAAAGACAGCAGCCTATCTGCGACGAATGATTTTGGAAGTGGCGACGAAGATGAACAAGACCCAGAGGCCTCTTTCGCCGGTGGAGGCCCCGCTGTGGATGAGGAAGACGACACAGATGCGATTGACGAGAAGCTGCGTCCGTTGTTGGTTCCCGGAGATGAGATTTTGGACATTCACGATTGTCTCCGAGTCGATGGTATGGATGCGTGCCCCGGCGTTTTTATTCTCTGCAGCGACCACTTGTACATCGTCGACAACTACCAGCTCGTTGTCCAGTATGGGCCATCACTCCCTGGATCTATGAGCCGACGTGGTCCATCGGACACAGTGACGACTGTCAAAGTCATGGAGGTGTCGACTGATGCACCTACACGCCTCGAGCGCCGTCTGAGTCTTCGTTTCCAGCTGCCGTCACCGGCGATCGATAGGCCCCCGACACCAAGTGGCACCCTGACGGTCCAGCGCTCGACGTTCACACATCAGTGCCGCTTCTGGGCGTACGAAGATGTTGTGGAGCTTCACAAACGCCGACACCAGCTCCGCCACGTGGCGCTTGAGCTGTTTGCTCACGACGGCCGAAACTACTTGGTACGCGATCTTGTGGGACTTTTCCCACTCGCTGTCAATGGTTTTGCGCTCATAACATGTTTATGTGTCACATAGATTACATTCGAATCGCCCGAGCAGCGCGAAAATGTGTTCCATGCGCTTCTCTCCAAGTGTCCGAACGTGCGAGGCGCTGCAAACGGAATCGACCGAGCGACGACGTCCGGAGATTTGTATTCGCAGCTCAAGAAGCTGCTTCGACAAAACATGACAGAGCGCTGGATCAGCCGCGAGATCTCGAATTTCGAGTACCTGATGCACCTGAACACGCTCGCGGGTCGCTCATACAACGACTTGACGCAGTACCCCGTGTTCCCGTGGGTTCTCTCGGACTACACGTCCTCGACACTCGACCTCACCGACCCCGAGGTGTATCGAGATCTCACCAAGCCCATGGGTGCGCTGTATCGAGAGGAGGAGTTCCGGGTGCGCTACGAGTCATTGCTAGAGGGCGGTTTAGGCGCGCTCGACGACCCCATGGCGGTCAAGCCCTTCCACTACGGCACGCACTATTCGTCGGCGGGCATTGTGCTCCACTACCTGATGCGGATGGAGCCGTTCACGACGCAGTTTCTGCGACTCCAAGGCGGCAAGTTTGATCACGCGGATCGCCTGTTTTCCAGCGTCGCCAGTGCGTGGAAAAGTGCGGCCGGGATGGATAACGCCCACAATGGCACGCAAGACGTGAAGGAGCTCACGCCCGAGTTCTACTACTTGCCGTCGTTTCTGCGGAACCTGAACCACCATGAATTTGGGAGGGACCAGAACGGGCTCTCTGTCGACGACGTCGAGCTGCCACCATGGGCCAGCGGGTCGGCGCGCGAGTTCGTCCGCATCAACCGAGAGGCGCTCGAGAGCCCGTTCGTCTCGGCGAATTTGCACCACTGGATCGATCTCATCTTCGGCTGGAAGCAACAAGGACCCGCCGCCGTCGAGGCGTGCAACGTGTTCTACCACCTGACGTACGAGGGCGCCGTTGACTTGGACTCGATCACAGACCTAGCGATGCGGCGCGCGATGGTGGATCAGATCAGCGAGTTTGGACAAACGCCGTCGCAGCTCTTCAAGACGCCGCACCCGCCACGACTGCGCCTGTCCGCGCCTCCGCCGTCCTCCGGCTCAGGCGGGCTTCAGATCAGTACGTCGACTGGATCGGCAGGAAGCGACGGCGGCACGACCTACGCGGGGCCGACAGTTGGGTCGCCGATTCCCTCCTCGAGCGGGGGCTTGAGCCTCGCGCCGGCCCCCACCGGCGGACGTACGACCCTGGCCTCGTCGTTCATCGAAGGCTCGGACATTGTGAGCCGCATGCACAGCATCCTCACCAACAGCTCGTCGCTCGGCGTGTCTTCAATGCTGGACGACTCGACGGCGATCCTCGACCACGCGGCGATGCTGCAGCAGGAGCCGCGGCGTGACATCGGTGTGAATCCCGTCGTGGCCGCCCATCGGGGGCACCACCAACCGTCTTACTACGGCAGCACGATGCCGTCGATCGCGACGATGCGCACGCGGCAGTTGAGCTCGGGCGTACCGGCCGCTGCGATCCACCAGATCGCGATCGCCAGCGCCTCGGTCACGCGCGACGAGCGCGTCGCCGCCGTGAGCGACCGCTGCCTGCTCATCCCGCCGCGCCACCACGAGTTCTTCGCCTGGGGCTTCCAGGACCGCTCGCTCAAAATCCTATCCACGGGCTCGAGCGAGGTCGCGCACGGCGGAGACTCCAAGGTCATCGCATCGTTTGAGATCGACTTCCCGATCAGCGTGTCGTGCATGACATCGGACGGCCGCACGCTCATTGCGGGCGGCGCTGTCGCGCCCGTGATCCGACTCTGGCAGTTCAGCGCCACGAAAAAGGCCACCGTGTCCACGAGCAGCACCGGTGGTGTCGGCCGCAAGCGCGCGTACAGCGTGGGGCTCCACTCGTCGGCGCCAAGCGCGCGCTCGCTTGCGCCGCTCGCGACGCTATGCTCGCCGTCGCACCGCGCGCCGATCACGGCTGTGCAAGTGTGCCGCGCCTTCAGCGTGATCGTCAGCGGTTGCGCGGGCGGCGTCGCCGTGCTGTGGGACCTCAACCGGCTGCGCTTCTCGCGCACACTGCGGTCGCTGCAGCCCGACGACTGCGGCGCCAACCGCGAGCCCATCAGCGCGATCGCGATCAACGAAGTCACGGGCGACCTCGCGGTCGCGTGCGGCGCGATCTTCGGCGTGTTCGACGTGAACGGCGAGCTGCTCGCGCGCGTGCGGCCCGAGACGCTGCTCCACGACGCGCAGTACCCGCGCGCGGCGGTCGTGAGCATGGCCGTGAACCGCAGCGAGGCGTCGGCGTGGTGCCGCGAGAAGGCCGTCGTGACGGGCCACGCCGACGGCGTGCTGTGCATCTGGGCGTACGCGCACTCGGGCTACGGCGACGGCGACGTGTCGGTCGAGCTCAAGGGTCGCCACATGGTCTCCAAGGCGCTCGCCGGCGGCCACGCGTCCGCGGGGACCACGGCGGCCACGACGTCGCGCAGCGCGATCACGGCCGTGCTGCTCGCGAGCGACGAGCGCAAGCTGTTCACGGGCAACGCCGACGGGCTGCTGTCGCTGTGGACGCCCGCGGCGCCGCGCGACGGCGCGCCCACGACGCCCACCAAGTCGGTCGCCGCGAGTGCCAGCCCGCTGTCGGCCCATGCCACGAGCCTCGTGTGACGAGAGAGCTCCACAACTGAGACTGTAGCCATGTAGTACAAGATGTACCTTAAACCAGTAGATATGTATACACACGCTTTGCATGTATACTACTGTATAACTACCCGACTGGACCAACACTCTGATCTCGAAGAGCTCTTTCACTGGGATGCGCATTGCGCAAACCCCACGCGACGCACCACATGCGCCCGCGCGGAAGGCGCGCGATCGGTCCCCCGACCAAGCGGCGCCCGGCGCTGTCTAGAGCTTGGCGGCGCCGTATCCCAGCAGCACTTCCATCCCTCGCTCCATTCTCCTCCGTCCTCGACACGCAGAAGCCATGAGATCGATGCGTGCGCTGCGACCGCGCCACAATGCGGGCTCGGCGTTTGGGCGGCGAGCGAGCTTCTCCACCGCCGCTGCTGCCGTCGATGTTGCCGCTGACGACGCTGTGGCGCCCAACTACCGACGCATGATCCTCGAGTCGCGCGTGTACGACGTGGCGCGGCAGACGCCGCTGCAGCACGCGGCGGCGCTTTCCGAGGCGCTGCAGAACCGCGTGTTCTTCAAGCGCGAGGACCTGCAGCCCGTGTTCTCGTTCAAGATCCGCGGCGCGTACAACAAGATGGCGAGCCTCACGCCCACGCAGCGCGCCGCCGGCGTCGTGGCGTGCTCGGCGGGCAACCACGCGCAGGGCGTGGCGCTGTCGGCCAAGATGCTGGGCGTCTCGGCGGTCATCGTCATGCCGCTCGCGACGCCCGAGATCAAGCTCCAGTCGGTGCGCCAGCACGGCGGCGAGTTTGCGCAGATCGTGCTCCACGGCAAGAGCTTTGACGAGGCCGCGGCCGAGGCGCGGCGGCTCGAGGCCGCCGAGGGCCGCACGATGATCCAGCCGTTCGACGACCCGTTCGTGATCGCCGGCCAGGGCACGATCGGCCTCGAGCTCCTCCAGCAGACCGCGGGCGAGCAGCTCGACGCCGTGTTTGTGTGCTGCGGCGGCGGCGGCATGCTCGCCGGCGTGGCCGCGTGGATCAAGCAGATCCGCCCGAGCGTCAAGGTGATCGGCGTCGAGGCCGCGGACGCGCCGGGCATGACCACGTCGCTGCGCGCCGGCCAGCGCGTGGCGCTCGACCACGTCGGGCTCTTTGCCGACGGCGCCGCGGTCAAGCTCGTGGGCAAAGAGACGTTCCGCGTGTGCCACGCGCACGTGGACGAGATGCTCACGGTCTCGACCGACGAGATCTGCGCCGCGATCAAGCATGGCTTCAACGACACGCGCGTGATCCTCGAGCCGGCGGGCGCGCTCGGCATCGCCGGGCTCACGCAGTACGCGCAGCGCCACGCGCTCACGGGCTGCACGTTCGCGGCCGTGACCAGCGGCGCCAACATCGACTTTGCGCGGCTGCGGTTCGTCTCGGAGCGCGCCGACTCGCGCGAGCGGCTGCTGTCGGTCCAGATCCCGGAAACGCCCGGCGCATTCCGCGCGCTGTGCCACCACGTGGACGCCGCGGGCGTGCGCATCTCCGAGTTTTCGTACCGCTTGGCGGACGCGCACAAGGCGCGCATCTACCTGTCGTTCCAGTCGCCGACGCCCGACGCGGCCGCCACGGCCATCCAGACGCTCCAGCGCGACGGCGGCTACGACGTGCTGGACCTGAGCTTCAACGAGCTCGCCAAGACCCACACGCGCCATTTGGCCGGCGGCCGCGCGCCGCGCGACGCGCGCATGGCGCTGCCCGAGAAGCTCTTCCGCTTTGAGTTCCCGGACCGCCCGGGCGCGCTCACGGCATTTCTGGAGACGCTCCGCGGCGAGTGGAACATCAGCCTGTTCCACTACCGCAACCACGGCGCCGACGTGGGCCGCGTGCTCGTGGGCTTCCAGGTGCCCGACGAAGATGCCGCCAAGTTCCAGGCGTTCCTCGACCAGCTCGGGTACCTTTACCACGACGAGACCCATAACGAGACGTACCGAGAGCTCATGTTGTAGTAAGCGTCAATCCCGTGAGATATATTTTGCGTTTTTGGTTGTATGTGTCAAAACGGCTGTGAAACAGGCTGTGCCATGGGGAGATCGACAGTCAACATCCACTATTTATCCGAGGAGGTGCACGACGTAGACCGCACGACGCTAGATATAAAGCCCTACTAGTCGGTCCGCACTGGCCCTACGCGCCTCCCTTCTCTTTTTGTCTTCCGCAGCTTCTGCCCACTGCGAGGGTTTGTATCGTCAACTCTTCATACTCCGTCCTCATCTTCGTCGTCGAGGAAGCCACGCGACGGCATGAACCCGCGCGGGCTCTTCGCGGCCGCACGCGCCGCCGGGTGCATTGGGTGGCCCTCGTAGCCGTCGTCCTCGCCGTCCAGCAGACCCTGGTCCTCGAGCGGCATGTACTCGGCAAGAATGCTCCGCACCTGGTCACGCATCTGGCGCTGCGTGCGTCGCCAGTACACAAAGCCGGCCGCCGAGACACCGCCCGCCACGATCATCATGATCACGAGTACCGAGCCAAACGAGAAGCTGCCGCTCGCCGCCGCAATCGCCGCGTTCGAGATGCCACCGGCCTTGACGCACGTGATCGTGTTGGTGACGCCCTGGTTTGCGCACGAGCAGATCTCCGGTGGATCGTGCGTGCCGTACCCGGCACAGATCATGCCCAAGATGCTGTTCGCATCAATTCGCCCGCGCGCGTGCACGCCGTCCACGTACAGCGCCGGCAAACGCAGCAGCTGCAGCGCCGTCTGCTCCTTGAGCTCTTCCTCGAGCATCGGGTTCTTCTCGTCCACGTCGACGCCATACGGGCCCATGCACTTCTCGACGGCGTGCACGTCGATGCCGTGCTTCTTCATCACCTTCTCCGCGCAGCGCTTCTCCTTGAACAGGCTCTCGTCCTGACCACACTCGGCACCCGAGTCCTTAATGTACTTCCACCACGTGAGCCCGACGCCCTTCTCGGCCTCGTCTTCGTTCACAATCTTCCAGATGCACTTGCGGCGCAGGTTCTCCACGACGACATCCGCGCCCGACGCGCCGACGTCGCGGTCGTGGAACGGCGACGGATCCAGCAGACAGTAGCGGCCCTTGTTCAGGCACATGTTGCCGCACGGCTGCGAGTTGTCGTTGTCGTAGTGGCAGCCGACCTTCTCGCCGTTGTACGACACAAAGCGCGGCGTGAAGAACGCGCGCTTGCCGAGCGCGCTGACAATCTCCTCGAGCTGCGCGAGCGTCGCCATGGTCTGGTCGTCCCACGCGCTCTGCCAGAGCGTCCACTCCACGCGGCCGTCGGGCGACGGGATGCCCCAGTCAAACTTGACCATGACGTTGCTCACGCCCTTGGCGTGCGCCATCACCTTCTTAAAACTGTCGGCGTCGCTCTTGCGGATCAGCATCGACGGGATCGAGATGTCGCCGCCCGACTCGTCGTCCGCCTAATGGATATCCACATACAACACCCATGTCAGTAACTGGCGAGCAATGACTAGAGAAAAAAAGCACCACAGAAAAAAACGCACCATAAAAGGCAGCACGGTCTCGCAAAAGTCGTCGCCCGTGGCGGTGAGGCACTCCGTGTCCGAGCAGAGGCACTTGTTGTCGCCGATGAGCACGGCGCGCGCGCCCGCGTGCTGCGCGTTGCGCACCTTCTCAACAAAGTGGCAGTTGCCGCGGTCCAGCAGCAGCGCGAACGGCGGCTCCCACCCGGACGCGTCGATCTTCTCACAGCCGGTCGCGTTCGCGTAGATGAGCTGCGTCTGGAGGCTGCCCATCGAGTACCCCGGGTACCCAAAGAGCGCCTCCTTGTGCTGGTACCCGTCCTTCTTCATCAGCGACTCGGGCAGCACGATCTGCAGCTTCGTGTGGTCATTCTACATACACAGAGGAAACCATAACGTCAACTTCAACCCGTCATAGCGGCGGTTAGACAGTACGTGCAGATGCCGCACCTCCGTGGAGGGCCAGGTGTCCACGTCCATTTGCTTGGCGTGGGTTAGGCCCGTGAGGGCGACGGCCGCGGCGGCCGCGAGCGCCGCGTAGCGCGCGCTGGTCCACATCTTCACTTGTTAGCTTCGTCCCTCGGCTTCCACACTGATGGATGGGGTCTAAAACGTGAAGAAGGAAGAACGAAGGAAAAGGAGGGGGGACTCAACACAGGACCAACATTCTGGAACCCGGATTGACGTTCTGCGAGAGAAAAAAGAAAGATTCTGGGTTTTTACGTGGTTGTTACGGCTTTTTACGTCCCTGTGATAACGAGGACCTTTCGGGGGACCCACGTCGTCTATCCCCGCATTGAAGCAAGCTCACAGCTGATTTGTTAGGACAAGAGGAGGGACGACCTACGGCGACCATTCGCTCACCCAGAAAGGTATGTTTGTATCGGGTTCCTAACTGACCGATCTTTCGGTTGGGGGATCTCAGTCTCAGTCAGCCCTGTTGAAGTGCGAGCAGATACAGTTTGGTCTGGTGCTTGAGCTGCGCGAGCAGGTGGAGCTGCGCCTGCGCGACCTTCTCGGTGGGCTTGGTCTTCTCCAACGCCTTCTCCTGTGCGATGAGCTGGATTTTGGTGTCCTCCGAGAGGTGGTCGCGCAATGCAAACAGGAAGAACCGCACCTCCACGAGGAGCTACGATACATGACAAAAGAGACTGTCAGTCCTCACAGAAGAGACGTAACGCGCAGTCGAAACGTACATGGATACGACGCCACTCCGATGCTTCGGTTACCTTCTCAAACCCCGCAACAGCGTCTTGCAGGTACTTGCCGAGAATCGCGGTAAGCTGTAGACTCACGGTGCGCACGTACTCGTGGCAGTTGGCGAAATGGCCGAGGCTCGTCTCCACTTCGCTGCGCAGCGTGATGAGTTGAAGCAGCACGTTGAACACGTATTGGCGTGAGTCCTGAGGGATGCTGTTCTGCGCGCTGACGGCGGATGCGATCGCTGAAGGTGTTGGCGGCATCGCGGACGCGCCAAAGTCAAAGCTTGCCGACGACATGGTCCGCGACTCGACACGCAGCGAATCCGTCCGCGACGCGGGCCCGCTGCCTGCACTGATAGTCAACGGCACCTGGCTCAGCGTGGCACGGTTCTGCTGTGCTTCTTCTGCCGAGCCCGCACGTAGGATGCGTAGCAGCGGCTCCGAATGGAGCTTGACGTATTGATCCATGCACATGCTCTCCGTGTCGAGCAGCAACTGGTGCAGCTCATCCGACGTGTTCCGACTCAGACTACCGCTTCGGTTGTCCGATAGTTGGTCGATCCATTTCTCGACGGTGGACAGGTGCTTCTCGCGCAGCTCGATGCAGTTGGCGACAATGGCGAAGAGCACGCATACCCCCGGTCCGTTGCGGTTCTGCTTGGACCCGGCAATCGACGCCATTGCAGTCGGTGGCGCGACGGCGCTCGCAAACTTCTGAACCAGTGTCGTCAGGAACGATGACAGCATCATGTAGAGCTGGTGCTTGAACTCCTTGACAAGCACGCTGCGGAACGTCTTCGAGTCGATGCCGCCCTCGGCGCCTTCGCTGCTGTCTGCCATCGCCATCAGCACCCCCCCGATGTGCTTCCAGATGTAGTCCCATCGGGCCATGATATCCGCGCAGCATGTCGTCAAGACGGCGGCACGGGATAGGCGCACTTTCGACTCGGAGGAGACCATAGAAGTGTTGTGAATCTCGTCAAATGCAGAACTTGCTTCTCCGATCAGTCTCGCGACTTTAGTCGGGTAAGTGTTGGCGGAGGGCGGCAGCGGCGAGCTGTCACTACTCGCCGTGGTCATGCTGCTTGTGGTCTCGGTCACTAACGACTGCACGCTGATGAACGGTTCAAAATAATCGTTCATCAGCTGCTCGGTGTGCTTTGCGCAAGATTGCTGCACGAACTGGAGCACGATCTTGACGCGGAATTTGTCACAGAACGAAGTCTTGAGCTGCGAGATGTTGGCGTTGAGCTGTGTAGCGTTCGTACATTTCTTCAGACTGTTCACCTCGCGGAAGGTGTCGTTGAGCTGTTTCAAGATGCTCGCGGATGGCGGCGACGCGTTTCGTTCAATTAATTCGGTAGCTTTCGATAGGATCGCCCATGCCGTTTGCTGGATGGATTCGGCTTCCGCCGACGTGATCGCGTGTGATGGTGGACTACTACTGCTGCTGACGTTATTCGAGACTGGAGTAGCGGGCTTGAACACGTCGCAGATAAACCCCCAGAGCCCACTGCGGAAGCGATTGATCACTGACGTGCACCCAAACACAACGTTGGACGCCTCACAGCTAACGCTTTGCTGCAGAACGTCCAGCTTCGCCTCCAAAAAGCCAAACTGCTTGAGAAGGCACGTCAATGTCGGCTTCTCGGTGATACCAAGTGCTTCCAGCACGGTGATGGCTCGCTTCTGGTCTTTCACAGACAGCGAGACATCGTCAAAGTGCTTGAGCAGCTCCGCGTCGGCCTTTTTCGCGATCGCGTGGGCCGCGGCCAGCACTGGCTGGAGCGCCGCGATATTGGCCTTGGTCTGGTGGAACTTGAGCCGGCAGTAGTCCTCGGCGAGCTTGTCGTAGTCCTTGGCCTGGAGACTCGCTTTCATTTTGGTCGTGATCTCGAAAATGGGGCGGAACCGGTTCAGCACGGCGATGGTGTTGCGGATGCGTCGCTGCTCCTTGGCGCGCTGCAACATAACTGACAGCGTGCTATCGGTCACCTGCTTGAGCGTCTTCATGTCGGCGAGCAGCACGTCATTATCCTTTTGGTGGGCCTTGATGTCCTCCGCGAGTGCGCGCACGGCCTCGTGGCAGGACAGGTACTGGTCAAAGTGCGCGCTCACGAGCGCCTTGAGCTGCTCAGTCTTGTCCGACGTCGAGCGCTTGAGCTCCTTGAGCTCGCCCTGCAAGCTCGAATAGCTCGTGGTCTACGCGACTTTCTCATCAGCACCTTCCTGTTCCGCCAAGCAACTACTTGAAAACGTAACCCACCGCATGCGTCACCGCGAGGTACTGCTTCGCGTCGAACTCGGGCGACGCCAGGTCCGTCTCGGGCGTCGTGCGCGCGTACGCCGAGCCGGCGGCGCCCACCGCGCCACTCTCCAGCGCGCTCGGCCGCATCCTTCCTCTCGTTTCCTCTGCGACGCTTCAAGATCGCGAAACCCAGGCCGGTGGATTCACTTTCTAAGTGAATACCCTTCACAAACCGATCATGTTGCACCCATGACACATGTTGTCCATGTGATTCTGGGATGACCACGAACGAAGTTCTCGGGAACTGGGACATGAGGCCGCCCGCCCGACGCTGAGCCTTTTCGTCCGCCTTCGGCGGCTGCGTGAACACGAAGCGCCCGACGCGCGGATGGCGTGCGTGTTCATGTCGCGCGAGCAGCCAGTGGACTGGGTTGAGGTTCAAGCTGAACTGATCGATTATTACTTTACAGGGGATCGCTGAGAAAACTACTGATACACTAGAAAGTGATGATAATGAAAGAAGAGGAACGCTTCCTCATGGGTTGGCCTGGCCCGAGAGCTGTGCGCGCCACTGGGCAATGTTGGCCTGGAGGTTCGCTTCCAGCGGGGGCAGGTGGAGCAGCGGGATGCTATTGAAGCTCTTGGCCGCCGGGAGCGCCATGTTCTCGAGGAACCAAATCTGGGACGAGAGGAACGCGTCCTGGGACCACTTGTGGCGGTAGAACGAGTCCGGGCAAACGGCGAGCTGCATCTTGGCGTCGAGGTCGCCCTGCATGAACTGCTCCTCGTTTAGCCGCAGGACCCACTTCTGGTGGATCGCAAATGGCTTCATGGTCTGGCTAATGTCGCTCACGTGCATGACACACCGCAAGGCGACAACTTGGATATGCAGCGGGAGGACGTCCAAGGTTGCGACGTCCCACTCGCTTGGGGACACCGCCGCCACGTCCCGGATCAGCTCCTTCTGGTAGCACAACGCAGTGGACTGGATGGTCTCACGCACAATCTTCATGACTTGCTCGAGCTGGTCGTTGCACAACTTGGCCAACACGTTATACTTGTTGTCGGTCAGCAAGTCCAACGCCACCGCGGCATGCATCTCCTCCATGGGGGCGCGCGTCGGGTACTTGGCCGCGATCGCGTGGTTCGTCTTGAGCAAAAAGTCGTTCGACAGGCCGATGTGGTCAATGTCGTGCATGATGGCTGCGAAGAGCGCGCCGATCTGGTTGTGGACGGCGATGCGGCCACCGAGCTCGGACATCCACAGCGCCATGAAGAACGAGTGGAGCACGTCCGCCGCGTGGCAGGCATTGTGGAACGGGTTCTTGGGGTCGTACCGCGACTGGATGTGGAGCAGGAAGGCTGGCAGACTGTGAAGATCCAGCAGCTCTTCCCCGCAGTCGATGCACGAGAAGACCAGCATGCCAATGACGACCACACTGTTGCCACCCACGAGCTCATGGAGCACCGTGAGGTCGAGCTGGCAGGTGCCAAACTGGCTGTACACCATCTTGACAACTTCGTCCATGTTCTCGGCGGGCACGCCGCACTGCTTCAGGAGCCTCCGCAGCACACCGTCCTCAAACAGCTCACTGCACGGGCGCCCACGCTTCCGGGACCGCGGGGACGCCGGCATGACCTCGTTCTCCTCGACAAACACGGCGCCGGCGATGATCTCGTCCCACGAAAGGGCCGTCTGCTGCGAGGAGCTGCTGTTGCGCGTGGCCGCAGCGGTGGCGGCCGCGTCCCGGCTGGGCTCGGCGCTGCCGTTGAGCAGCGATCGCGCGCTCTTGTTCGGGTCCAGCACGTCCGGCGCGGACCGCGGGAGGCTGTACTGGCTGAGGCTGACCTGGCTGCGGCGCTTGACCATTTGCGGCACGGGGCCGCGCTGTTGCTGTGGATGTTGCTGTGAGTGGCTGCCGACCGTGGCCGGCGGCGCGCGGTGCGGGCGGTGCGAGAGTCCCATCGACAGCGTCTTCATGTACTGCGCGAGCAGGCGGATCTTGTTCTCGAAACGCGCGCGCTTGGACCGCGAGGAGTTCGAAGTCGTGGACGCGGACGACGGCGCCATGCCGTGCGCGCGCGCGCTGGGGGCCGACGCGCGCGTGTGGCCGCCGGTGCTGCGGGTCGTGGACGGCGAGGAGCTGGCCGAGGAGCCGGCGGTCGCGTGGTGGCTCGTGTGCATGAAGAGCCCCGGGTGCTGGTCGCGCTTGAGGTCGGTCACGCTGGCGTTGCTCGCGAGGCTGCTGCGGACGCTGCTGAGCATGTCGTCCGCGGGCGCGAGCGGCCGCAGCGGCTCGCCCGCGGCCGCGGCTGTGGCTGTGGCTGCGGATGTGGCTGCAGATGTGGCCGCGGCCGCGCGGCGCGCGTGGGACGCCACGACGTCCTCCTCCACGGACGAGCAGATCATGGGCTCAGGAAGGGGTATATCTGGTTCTCTCGCTCTCGCTAGCGCGCGTTCTCCGGTCGCCCGCCCAGACAGACAGATCGACCCACGTCGACGTCGACGCCGCTGCGCTTGTCTCCGCGTTGTCTCTCGGCCCGCGCGCCGTCAGTCAATCAGTCACTGGGGGGCCGTGGGCGGGTGGAGCCCAGGGGGAGCTGAACAGCAGATGAGGAAGCGGAGCCCGAGGGAGAGGGGAGCTGAGCGGAGGGGGAGGGGAGGGGAGATGTCGCTGGTGCGGGTTGTGTGGGGTTTTCCATTGAAGAGCGGTTCTTTGGCCTCGAAGGGAATCGCGTCCGGCGTGTCTCACCGCGCGGGTTCGGGATCCATGTTGAGGACGACGACTCGCTTGGTGCACAAAGGAACGGTGAAACACGCGACGGAAGGTTGTTGAACAGGTGGCCGGTCGGTTGGTCGGGTCTATACGTTGTGTATGTTTAACTCATGTCCCACTGTGGCAACGCAGCTGAGCGTGCCAGTGGTCTGCACTGACTCACTTCGGGATTGGCTCGGTTGCTCGCTAATCACAACGTCTACAAACCAACGCATCTGATGTACCGTCCCAACGTATATAAACTTTAGAGGGTGCTGCAGCTAGCCGCTCGACCGGACATCTGCGAAGCACCCATCGGACGACGCTTGGCAGCGCGAGGGAGAATAGTACAGTAGAGGGGTCGGCGTGGTTTAGCATTTTTATCCATGGGGGAGGGCGCTGCCTGCGTGGGACAATGCGGCGAATCTATTTGTTGCGCCGCGCGAAGCAACAGCAAAGAAACGGCCCCCACGCACCCCTCTCTACAGAGTTCTGAGTCGTCGATGGTGAGCGGGGGACAACAGTAGGTATGTGATCTCACAGGTTTCAGAGGTCCAGTTGATCAGAACGTGCGACTTCTTCCACCCAGAAGCCAGACGGAAGGTCGCGTTCACAGGCCAAACCCTGTCACAGGGTGGGTCCATGGCACTATCGCGAGGTTCCAGGTTCTAGTAATTTGACCGGTATCTAACCGGTATCCATGTGTCAATGTACCGGTTTTCTGTTTCAAGAGTGCTTGCGCCATTGCAGTGGTGCCGTGTTGCGGACGGCATGCACACGCTCATTTGGACGCGCGATCCTGCGGTGCCACATCGCGCACGTCAGTCGAATCGGAAGCCGCAACACGGAAAAGCCCCACGATGCTCGCGCTGCGACGCCTTTCCACGAGCCGCGCCAGCGCGCTCGCCCTGCGCGGCCCTCATTTCGCCATGGTACGGCCCCCACGCGGCTGGGAGTTACTTGGTGGTCAATGACTGACATTCCGGTGTGCACTGTATCCGAATGACACAGACGCGCCCCTCAGCGACAAGCCCTGCGCTTTGCGGCGCAACGCGGTGCGCATCTTCGCAGACTGCCATCCAAGACATTTGGCGCTCCGTGGGCGCCGTGTGTTTTGACGTCGATAGCACCGTGTGCGAGGACGAAGGCATTGACGTGCTGGCCGAGCACTGCGGTGCCGGCGATGCCGTCAAGGAATGGACGACCAAGTACGTATATCGTCAAGCCTCTGCTTTTTGTGCGCGGGTGAGGATCTAGGTCCTAAGTTAGTACTTGTGCAATTGCGTCTCCACAGAGCGATGAACGGAGGTGTCAAGTTTGAGGATGCGCTGGCTGCTCGCCTCGAGATCATCAAGCCGTCGCGCTCTGATATCAAGGACTGCATCGCGAAGCACCCTCCGGCACTCACTCCAGGTACGACCAGCAATGCACATTCTAACATGCCGGGGTAAGCGTTATAGTGATGTTGTTGATCCGGGTGTCTAGGCATTAAGGAACTCATCTCGACACTGCACAAGAACAACATCGAGGTGTTCTTCGTGTCGGGCGGCTTCCGATTGATGATCGAGCCCGTTGCCAAGGTGCTCAACGTTCCGCTGCGCAACATTTACGCGAACACGATTTTTTTCGAAGACAACGGCGAGTACCGCGGCTTCGACGACTCGGAGCTCACGAGCCGCGACGGCGGCAAGGCCGCTGCCATCAAGGTCATTAAGAAGACCCACGGCCACGAGGTTATTGCTATGGTGGGCGATGGCGTGACGGACCTGCAGGCGCGTCCTCCGGCTGATCTCTTCGTCGGCTTCGGCGGCATCGTCACGCGTCCGATTGTCAAGGAGAATGCGGACTGGTTCGTCACGGACTTCAAGGAACTTACGTCGGCTCTGGAATCAAGTTAGCGAGTCAACTACACTAGTGACGTACCCATGCTAATGACCCAAATTGAGGTTGAACATACGCAATGTGGATTCTCATTAGGATTATGGATTCGCGGCAAATGGCTGCCGAGGTGTCTATTCGTCGTCCTCGCCGTCCTCGCCGCCGGCACCAGCCTTCTTGAGCTCGCCAGGCGACTTTCGGAGCGCCTTGACGCGGCGGCTCTGCATGCTGTACACGTCCTGCTTCTCGAGGTGGATGCGACCGAGCTTGTCGCCCGTAAGCTCGTCTCTCGTGATGTTCTTGATCTTCTTCGGCGCGAGTCCCTTCGGCTTCTTCGTCGCGGCCTTGATGAGATCGGCCGAGGCCATCTTCTGGCGGCGGAAGTTAAGGTCGAAGCGCGGGCCCATCTCAACGAGCTCGACGCGCGGGTGATTGCCGTCGCCCTTGGCGAATTCGATCGTGTACGAGCGGAAGAAGACTTTCTCCTTCCAGGCTGTGCATACGATCACGTGGTCGAGGCCCTTGACGTTGATCTGGTCGACGACCGTGCCGCGGAACACGTCTATTAAGAGGTTCTTGAGCTTGGCGAACGTCTCGACGCCCTCCCACTGGTCGCCAGTGAACAGGAAGCACGGCTTCGAGCCTGGCGCCTTCTTGCTCTTGCACTTGAACGCGTCAATGGCCTTGAAGTTGGAGAACTCGAGCTCCATGATGTCCATGATGTGGCCATCGAACGTGCGACCGAGTACGAGGTTGTTCGGGCGCTTCTTGGTGTGGCTACCGACCATGAACAGACTCGTGTCGTTCTTCTGCGTGAGAAACTCGATCTTGTTCTCGTCGTCGAACGGGTGGATGTCGTTCTTCTTGGACATCATCTTGACATCCGGGGCCTTGAGCGCGCGCTTCAAAACAAAATGATACAACCCACATCGTCAGCGTGCTGTTGCCAGAGTACAGACCACAACTATATGGACAGAATCGTACGAGGTCACGGAGGAGCGTGTTGACCTCCTCGTTGGTCTTGTTGCCGCGCATGACGAGGAGCTGCTTGGTGTTCTCCACGAGCTTGGGCTCCTTGTTCTTGATCGCGCGCACGACATGGGCGCGCTGGCGCTTGGGCTTGATCACAGTCGTGACCTTGCGGCTCTGCTTGGCCGCCTGCTTGGAGACCTTCTTGCCCGCGCGGTTGATCTGGCGCCCCGCGCTCTGCGTAATTGCCTTCGCTCCGCCCGCCATGGTCACCGATGCTCTGGCACGACGATAGCGCCTTTTACTTGTTGCCTCTTGCCCATCGATCGGACTTGAAAGGCCACGGAGGGGGGCGCTCTAAAAGGCGTATTCACAGTACAGCTCGACTTGATTGGCTTGCATCACTTTCATGGAGGAGGTGGATACAAACCGTTAAGGTTCGAATTAGCAGCCAACGCACCCACATGGGAGGAGCCGATGCACTGTCTCGAGCGAGCCACCGGATGATGGCGAGACGGAATCCTGGTGTGAAGATCCATCTCGGATAAAGGTATGAATGCAGAAACATAGACTCCCATACATAGCGGATAGACTCCATTGGTCGTTCATGCGAAGCGCAGGGGTCCACGACCCCGTTACGTCCGGGTAGCGCCATCCTTTCTGTCCCTGTTGATTGTATCATTGTTATGTTCGAATTCGACGGCGGAGTTTGGTCCAACCTTGCTGGGCTCGTCCGACTGTTACGAACCGCTCGTGTGTCCATCATCGTGTCATCGATACGCTGTCGCTGGCGGAAGCAACGACTCGACCAGCCGGCCAAACTACCGGCCGCTGTTTTTCTATCTCGCTAGAAGCAGCAACCTTCCCTTCCCTCCATCTCCAGCACCATGGCGCAGAAACTGGCGTTCGCCTCGGGCGGCTCGAGCTCCTGGGCCGATGACGACGACCTCGAGCCGTCGCCGCTGCCGTTCGCGGTCTCGCTGCCCAAGTGCGTTGGAAGCGCGTCGACCCGAGCATGACTTGATGACGCTGACGCGCCGGCGAACTTTTGCATCGATTTGTGACAACAGGGTCGAGGAGCAGCAGGAGCCCGTGCGCGCCGCGTCGCCGCGCCACGAGCAGCACCAGCAGCCGGATCGCCGCGATCGCAAGTACTCGAGTGCGTGAAGAACCACTCGTTATGTGCTGCACTGGCCCTTCTTCTAACGGCCGCGTCATCGTGTTGATTGTCAGGTGACTCGCACGACCGTGACCATGGCCATGGCCGCCGCGAGTACGGTGGTTACTCCGACCGTGGTGGTCGCGGCGACCGCGGTGACCGTGGCGACCGTGGTGACCGCGGTAGCCGTGGTGGATACCGCGATGAGCCGCGTGAGGAGCGCCCTAAGAACCCCGTGCCGGACCAGGGACCGTACCGGGTATGAACGTTGCACATCACGTAAACTGGGATCGAGCTGTACGCTGACGCATACTCCTGTAGGTGTTCATGGGCAACCTCTCGTTCCGCGTGAACGAGCAGGACATCGTGGACTTCTTTGGTATTTCGGAGGCCGTGACCGACGTCCGCGTGCAGCGCGAGCCGGACTCGGACCGCTCGCGTGGCTTTGCGTACGTGGAGTTCCGCGACCGTGAAGCGCTCGTGGAGGCGCTCAAGCTCGACGGCGAGGTGAGGATGCGTAGGTCGGACGAAAGCGGAGGTTTGGGGCGAAGGTGAATCTAATTCAGAGTGTGTGGAGCAGAACTTTGATGGTCGTGCCGTCCGCTTGGACGTGGCCACGGACAACCGCAAGAAGAGCGGTGGCTCGTTCTTTGAGAAGCGTGGTGACCGTTCGCGCAACGACCGCCGTGGGTATGTATTGCACCGACGTTGAAGTGGAGAGTATCTCGTGGCGGTGACATGTTCCAGCTAACCGATACATGTCGTTTTGACAGTTCCAGTGATGAGCCGCGGAACGAGGGCCCCCGTGAGCGCCAGCGCCTGACGCTCCAGCCGCGCTCAGCGCCTGTGCCGCCCAAGAACCCGGAGGAACAGCGCAAGAGCATCTTTGGCGAGGCGAAGCCGCGCGATGAGTCTGCGTTCTGGGAGCGCAAGAAGGCCCAGGAGGCCGAGGCCAAGGCCAAGGCGGCGGCTGCGAAGGAGGCCAAGAAGAACGCCCCGCGCGAGCCGCGTGAGCGCAAGGTCAGCCACGAAGAGGTGGAGGCGCGCCCCGCTGGTGGCCGCGGCGGCCGTGGCCGCGGTGAGCGCACGGAGCGTGCGGGTGGTCGTGGTCGTGGTGGCCAGGCCGCGCCCGTGTCTCAGTCGGAGCGCACGCCGGCCAAGAAGGAGGAGGCCAAACCCAAGAAGGAGGAGGCCAAGGCCAAGACCGTTGAGCCCAAGATGCCTAAGGTACGCAGCGCATTCTTATTCCTTGCCAACACAAAAAGCGTCGCTGATGGTTCTTCATGCTGCGCCAGGTGACGAAGATCCCGGCGCCCGCCGCGACCAAGACCAAGAATGCGTTTGAGCTTCTCAACGACTCGGACTCGGACTAGCCAAATAGTGCACTAGTTTGATTGGGCGAAACAACTTGCATAGAGTGGTTTTGATTGGTCCAAAATAGGATTCGTGCGTCCCGTATTTGAGTTTGCACGGTGGGTCTGACGAGGGACCGTATCCTGGGAACTGCTCTTTGAGGAACTTCCCCCTTCCAAAGCCAAAGCGGATCTGATCAAGAGGAACACCCCGAAGCACGAAGCAAGATGTCGCGACGATACGATGGCCGCACGACCACGTTCTCCCCCGAGGGTACGTGGCTGCAGCATTGCGCCCACATGGAGAGATAAGCGGCGGTCTAACGCGCGTTCTTATGGGGACTCGTTGATGCAAACAGGACGCCTCTTCCAGGTGGAGTACGCCATGGAGGCGATCAACAACGCCGGCTCCGCCGTTGGCATTCTCGCCAAGGATGGCGTCGTGATTGCCGGTGCGTCATCCTAATCACTGGGCGGCAAGGATTCTTTGATGGAAGTGGTAGCTGATGGTGCGAGTGATCGTGCTGGAACAGCTGAGAAGAAGACCGTGTCGAAGCTTCTCGCGCCGAGCAAGACGAGCGAGAAGACGCTCAAGCTCGACGACCACATCCTTTGCGCCGTTGCCGGTATGAACATGGCACAACCGTATTGCGTGTGAACTGGTGAGGAGAGTCTCACGCGTGATTTATTTTGCTGTCGATGATCGCAGGTTTGACGGCTGACGCTGACATCCTCGTCAACTACGCTCGCCTCTCGGCCCAGCGCTACGAGCTTTCGTACCAGGAGAAGCAGCCGTGCGAGCAGCTCGTCCAGGCGATTTGTAACTACAAGCAGGCGTACACGCAGTTTGGTGGCCAGCGCCCGTTCGGTGTGTCGTTCCTTTTTGCCGGCTGGGACCGCCACCACGGCTTCCAGCTCTACCACAGTGACCCGAGCGGCAACTACGGTGGCTGGAAGGCCACGGCCATTGGCGCCAACAACCGCGCGGCGAAGAGCATGCTCAAGAACGAGTACGAGGAGGGCCAGACGGTCGCACAAGCGCTCAAGTTCGCCGGCAAGGTCATGAACAAGACCATGGACTCGAACTCGCTGAGCTCCGAGAAACTCGAGTTCACTACCGTCACTCGTGACGAGAATGGCAAGATTATCCACCGTCAGCTGACGAACCAGGAAGTCGACGCGCTGCTCAAGGAGCTCGAGGCCGAGAAGGCTGACGCCGGTGACATTTGAGCTGCTCGTGACCACTTCAACCCGGAAGCCTGACACATGAAGCCCTTCCATAAATTGGCTTCCATTCACCAGAATACCCAGTTTGATACTTTATCATGTGTTCACATCATCCGTGTTGTTGTGCTTTTGTGCAATGCAGTCCTAGCCTACTGTGCCATTATTCATTTTGTCCCCAATGGCGGCGACACCTCCCTCAATTTTATCTGACACATGGTTAAATTGTTTCTGGATTTCATCTCGGGCCTTGTTACTGAGGCGACTGGGACAGCTCGAGAAGTCCAGGCCGCAGATCATCAGCGATACGAGGAACGCCAAAAGCCCAATACACAGCACGATGATGCACCAGTACTTGACGTTCTTCCACCAGTACGTGTTCTTGAGCGTCTTGGCAGTTTTGTCGAACTTCATGGCGTTCTTGTGGAGGCTCTGCGTCCGCATGACGAGCAGGTCGATCTTCTCGCCCTTTTGCATGAGCTGGTCGACGTTCTCGATCATGATCATCTTGACTTTCTCCATCTTCTGCCGCACTTGCATGAGCGGCGTGTCCACTGTGAGGTTGTCGTACTTCTTCGTGAGCGACTCGATGGTCGACGCGAACGGGGACATGCCGTACGCGATCGCGGTCTTGGCCTGCTTCGCGTACTGCTGTAGGAACAGCGTCTTCATCTCCGTGAGCATCGCAAACGCAACGTTCGCGTGCACTTTCTCCTCCGCCATGCACATATACGACAGTCCATCGTCGTGGAGGAAGAAGAAATTGAACTGGTTGTACGGGAACACACTCCGCTGGGGCGACGTCGTGGCTGGCGTCTGCAGCGAACTGGCAGCGGCGTCTTGCTGGGCGAGATGCTTCAGCACGGCGCGCGTGACGGTCTGGAAGTTGCCGCTCGTTCCTTTGTCCGTGTATTCACAGAGCACATTTTGCTGCCGCGCGATTAGTGCGTATACCAACGACATGTTCACTATAATACCGCGTGCCGATGCAATGCATCTGTGGAACCAACGTTGGCTCGGCGACGCCTCGCAAGCACCGCTTTAGGATTCGAAACACCCGTCAGGATTGGATGAAATGACAGGTTGAACATTGATTCGATTGGTTCAAATGATTCACCATCTGCGGATTCGTGGATATCTAGTTCAGTTCCTTGTACGCGACTCGACCAGCATGAGACCTGCGGTGGCGACGCTCGCGCTGCTCCTCGTCTATGTCGGCACCAACGACGCCGTGCGTGCGTCAAGCCATGAGACTGTGTGCAGCTCGCTGTCTGGCCCATTCTGTCTTCACATCGGCGCCGACGCGGCCTTCAAGCCGTATATGACGCCTATCGACGAGCCTATCGACGCCGACACCGTGAACACCGAGACAGCGAAGATGGACACGATCGCCAACGAGCCGAAAAAGTGCTTCTTCCGCCACTTCACGCGCACCTGGATGGACGCCGGTGGAGAGGCGAACGACATCATGAACCAGCGCGTCAAGAGCAGCGACGAGTGCGAAAAGCTATGCTGCGAGCACCCCAAGTGCCAGTCGTATACGTTCTGGATGGGCCACACGTGCTTCCTGCGCGCGATCAAGAACGTGCCACGCGAGGACGGCAACTCGTTCAGCGGGTACAAGCTACAATCATGAGTCGCGCATGTACATGTCTGGTCCAAGCGCCGCCACTTCCAATACAGCGTGATGTGACGTGGTGCGTTTTCTCCACCGTCGTCTGGCCGTTAAATTCTTGCGTGTATTGTTCGATCGTGTGGGAGTGATGGTCTTCAAGTTGCGCAGGTGGGGGCGGCAAAACTTGGCCACAACGCGAAAAGGGAAACCAGTGGAAGGGAAACCAAGTCGACGGAAATGGAGACCGAGATCGCGCGTCGTCTGAGGGCCCAACGGCGCGCACAGCATGTGCCATCGCGCGAGGAGGTACGTAGCGACCGCGGCGACGACGTTGTCAAAGTGCAGAATTGACTTACGTTCCCCCCGCGCAGGTCATCCGACGCATCGAAGCTCTAGCGGCGACGTTTGTGGAGTGTCTTGCGGTGCGAAAATGGTTCTAACGTGTGAGCTGGTTGACTGGCGCTGGTGTGACGCTTGTGTTGCGCTTAGACCGGGAAGTGTATCGATCTGGAGACGGTGTGGTACAATCTATTTCGCGTAGAAGCACAGGAAAGTGTCGGGAGCCTGATCTTGGTGCTCGGAACAGTTGCGCCGCGCGAGTGACGCGATGGACTACGACGAAGAGAACCAGCAGCTGGTGCACAACCACGATGCGCGCCTCATACGATTTGTGAGCTCGAGCCCACGCACAGCACGACGAGGAGTACTCTCTAACGGACTCTTTCCTGGCTGTCAAAGGGTCGGGGCGGAGCTCGCAAGTATACTTCCGCCTGGCTCATCCTCCAAACTGTCCACGAACTTCTCCTCGAGCGAAAGACAGTCACACAGGTGTGCGTCGCATTACATCGCCCTTGACTACACTATCAGGGGGCTGAGGAAGACCGTCGTGACAGAGGGAGCTTTACTACCTGCATCCCTTCTTCAAACATCAAAACGAAGCAGATGAGGCAATTATCGGTACGCACATCACAAATCAAGCTGATGAATTGGTCGATTTTGGTCCTTATCTGTGCTCATAGATGTAGGCTGCATCTTACGAGTGCCTCGAAGCTGCCTCAACATCTTCGGAGCCACCAAAGGCTGCTATAGCGGGCGGCTCAAAATCAAGGCATGTTGGTTCGATTGTATCTGCAATTTTCATTGTGAAACTTACCATCATGTCCTCCAGTGGGGAGAGGAATGGGGTGCTTACGACGAAGGCAATGAACACCCGATTTCTCAGCACCTGCTACAGCTCGATCCGTCCAATCTGTACACACGTTCGCTCAGTTATGTAGCTTTGCGCCGGCAATAATCGCGTGTTGTGGATTATTCCAGGGAAACGGATGCCATGTGCATCATTGTTATCGAGAAAGACGGTACGATTTGATCTCTTTTGTCGAGAATATCAAACACTGACAGTTTATGTAGGCATTTTCAATCGTTTGCGGTCAGAAATATTGGTGGCCGTGTTTCGAATGGCGTTCACTGAATCACAGTTGTAGCGAAGACAAGTTCACGGAGCGCATACCGAGCATCTTGGTTACTGGGCGTGGATTTCCTGATCTTGCAACTCGGTTCGTGGAGCATTCTTTCACTTATACGTTTGTGCTTGGTGTATTCAACGTTTCGACAGCATGTTTGTGAGTATGCTCAGTCTCGAGTTCAACATTCCTGTTTACGGTGTATCAGACTGCAACCCTTTTGGGCTGTCGATTATGGTGCGTAACTGAGTGAAGGCACACGGCAATAAAACATGGCATGCACTTACCCTCTCCGTCGGTAGCTCACGTACCGCCTGGGGTCCGCTCGGATGCCTCTTGATACACAACCATACAGTACGTAGCAATTCACATATGCCGAGCAAACTTGCCAGAGACAAGTCATAATTTTACCTTCTGGACTGACAGCGATCGACATGCGTTGGATTGGCCTCCGCCCATCTTCGATCGAGAGCCTTCAGCTTCCATCAACTGCGTTCAAGCCGCTCACACCAAAAGATCGCACCACAGCCAGCTCTCTGATTAAGTCTCGATTTGTTCAGGTTCAGATGCTTCCATCGCGATGGTCATGGTCGAAGCACGTCGGTTTATACTCAACAAGCATGTTTTACAGACACAAGCGGCATATGAAGCGGAACTCATATACTGGACAGGCCAAAAACTACCATTCAAGATCGAGCTGGAAGCTCTTCATCTGTTAGGCTTCGGTTTTTTGTCGAAGTTTGTTGAAGAGTGCATCAATCAGCACCGTTTTATTTGAGCTAGCCATAGTATGCAGAAGCCTCGCTTAGTTATCTCACGACAAATAGATGCCAGTGAGATATGCGTCCACGAAAGGGAAATATGCGACGCGCATCCAAAAGTAGGCTGTAACAGCAAGGAGGATGGAGATAGGGAGTGCTGGGAGTGCTGTCTTGTAGATGCCAAGCAGAAAAAGAGTTCCGCCCAGACCCTGCAGTCAAATCCAGCAAGGTAAAGTAAGTGCTCCATCAGGTACGCCATGCACTCCAATCACACATACCATCAGAACGGTGACAAGGCAACCGACCATCGCTGCGAAGTCAAACATTGCCGCACGAGACACGAGCACACTGTAGAAGACGAAGTCTCCAAGGCCCAGCTTAATGGTGCCCGCCTCTTCTACAAGGAAAGCAACCCCCACAGGTGTGTCAGCTTGCGATGTTGCCCCCACAAACGTGATAACACCGTACCATCTTCATCCTTCGCATACTTCTGGTAGATGTCGCGCCACAGTTCTCGTTCGCGTCCTCGATACCGTTCCATGATACGGTCTATCCTGGGAATCGCAGCCAGGTTGTAGCGCTCGTAAAACTCCGTAAGTCGCTTTCTCAGAACTTCGTCATGCTCGGCGGTGCACGACGGCGAAACGACCAGATTGTGGCGTTGAGGGCTCTGTGGAGCGGGTGCAGGCACAAGCACCCGCAGCTGATCGTCAGAGCCATACTGGTAGTACTGTTCGGTAGGCACTTCACTTCCCGGTGATTCCGTTGCAGCAGGTGCCCGCTGGATGGCATCGGCTCGAGGTGGTGAGTATTGTGCGTGCGAGTGCTTGATTTCGGCTTCATACAGCAGGCCTGCAAATCAAGAAAACGATACCACAAGGTGAAAGGCAAGCCCCCAAAGCATGCACCTAAGGAGCGAAATAAAGCGTACCTGGAAGCGGGCGGCCTTCCTGCTGCACTAAATTGACGAGCCATTTGAGCGGCCCACATGGTGTAAGAACAGCGCAGAGATCGTAGAACGCGAGCACGACCACGAGTGCCCACGTGCTCCACTCCGGGAATTGGCCGAGCTGCCACGCCATGATCACCGACGTGATCACCAGGTAGATCTGCGCAAGCCACGTCGGCGTTCCCTTCTGGTAAAAGACCGCGATCACACCGACGACAGCGAAGTTGTACATGCCGATCCAGAAGCTCCAGCTGTCGACGATCACGTCCAGCTGCGCCATGGTGATGAGCAGGATGTTGCCGCCGAGAAGGCCCAACAGCATTGCCGACGAGAACATCATGTAGCCGATCAAGATCTACATCCGGACGATGACCAGTCAGACCAAGCATCTTACAATCTACTCCAACGAGCTTACGTACGCGATTGAAGTTGTACTTGTAGCACGCCACGATGACGAACGTCGCGACGAGGAAGAAGCAAACGATCACGAGCGCGTTGACCATCGCCTGCTCAAACTTGGTGCCGTCCGTGGCGCCCGCGTCCGAGCTCGGTCCGTACACGAGGTACGCGCTGCATTAGCCAACATATGATAACAACCAGGTCAGCACTGGCGAGCAAGCCGCATCCTGCTCTGCTGCGAAACGCACCTGGACAGCGCCTGCGCCATCGCTGGGTCCACCACGTTGATCGAGACGACGCTCGCCAGCAGCATCGTGAGCGTGACTGGCCAGACGATCGTGGAGAACGACCCCACGGCGTGGAGCAGCTCCTCGTGCGTGAACGCGTCGTCGTCCTCCTCCTCGTCCTCCTCGTCAAACGAGCGGCTGCTGCCGCGGCGCACTCGCGCCGTATCTTCCGGCTTGTCGCGGTCGCGCGAGTTCAGCAGCCGCTCGCGCACGTCGTCGCTCTCGTCATCGCCACCGGCGCCTTCGTGGGAGCCTGGCACACGAGGACTCGCGCACGCGAGCGCGGCCGCCAGCGGCGACGTCGCCTTCTCCTTCCCGGCGCCGCGTGCCATCGACGAAGAGCTCCAAAGATGCGCTTTTGGGGGGATGAGGACAGCAAAAACACAACAATAGCTGTTGTACGCGTCACCTTCGCGCAACCTACCCCAACATTTACCATCATTCCGACACGGACCAACACACGTTCAAGCGACATTGACCTATCTCCCTGAGCCTTGTTGGCTCATGACGAGCTCCTAGTTCTCCTGGCGCTGGAGCGACAGCCCGGCCTTCTGCAGCTTGGCCTCGAGCGCCATGCGGTCGAGCTCGTACTTGGCCTGCTGCGCCTGGTACGTGAGCTCGAACTCGCGCTGCCGCTGCTGCTCGATCTCGCGCCGCAGCGCCATCTCCTCGCGGCGGGACTCCATCTCGAACTCAAACTGCTTCTGCATCAGCTCCACGCGCCCGCGCTCGACCTGCAGCAGCTTCTCGCCCAGCCCAACAAGCGCGCGAAGCGTGCCGTTCGCGACGTCGTTCGATCGCGCGACCGAGTTGGACGTCGACGACGCTACGCGCTGGCGCAAGGGATTCAAGGCCGCTTCACTGCCGTTGTTGTTGTCATTGTCGTCGTCCGCGTCGTCGCCCGTGTGCCCGTCCGAGTCCGAGGCGACTTGGTCCGGATCGGCCGTGGCCCGCGCCTTGGCGGCGCGCGAGTGGTTGTAGATGTCCGGGTGGGCCTTGCAGAACGCCTGGATCCAGCGCGAGGTGATCTTGTGGACGATCGGGCGGTTGTCCGACGGGTCCACAAAGTCGCGGTTGAACGTCTCGCTCGAGGACTCGAGGATGCGCTGCGCTGTGCTGCGCAGCACGGGGATCGTCGTGCGCACGCCGGCCCCCTGGAGCCGCGAGGCCTCGGCGTGGAGCTTCGGGTAGAGCCACTGGACCCAGGCGCTGCGCTTGCGGCCGCGGCCCGTGAGCGCCTTGGCGCTCAATCGCGCGAGCTGCGGCTGGCCGGCCGCCTGCGCGTCGTCCACGGCCTCGAGGATCGCGGCGCGCGCGCGCCACCACTGGCTGGCCTTCTGCACGTGCGCGTGGATGTTGTCGCCCCGGAAAATGTCGGGAAACTGCTTCACTGCGGCCGTCTGGAAGTGGATGAGCCCGGTCGCGTCCTGCCGGGCCATCCACTTGACCACCTTGCGGCGCTGAGCGATGCTCGTTACGTTCTGGACGTCGCGCTTGCGCTTGGGCGCCGGGCTTTCCGGCTGGTCGCTGGCGGCGGACGAACCGCCGGCCGCCGTCGCGTTCTCAGCGCCGTCGAGCCCGTCGAGCCGCACGGACGCGAGCGCGAGCGCACACGCCGTGCAGCGCAGGAACGACGCGTACCCCTCGGTTACGCTCTCCCCGCAGAGCGCGTGGCAGCGCTTGCCGCAGTCGCGGCAGCGTTGCGACACTCGCGAGGCGTCCTGGTGGCACGTCGGGCAGCGCTCCATCGTTTTGTTTCCCGCGCGTTTGGTAGTTATGGAGGAAACCAGAGAACCAGTTGGACTGTCCTAGAAAAGACCTAGGAGAACCTATTATAGGATGCGTGAGGGTTTGAACGAACCTCTGCTAGGGAATATGGACCTTTGAGCCTTTGATTATACATAATCACCCTAAAAAAAGCGATTCGAGAATGGATAATGGCTGCGACTTGTGTGATGGGGACAACTGTGTGTGTCTATGGACCAGGTGACCGGTGTGTCGCCCCTGCCGGCGGAGAGTGCGCCAGATCCCTCCTCGCCGCGACTTCGGAAGTTCGCGTCACTGGGACCCGAATAGACAGACGCTGGTCGGTGTATCCCTTTGGCGTCTTTGGTTGTAATAGTTGAGGTCATGGTATCTGAGACCAAATTTGAGGTTATGACAGTCTGCTAAGTTTCGTCTCTTCAGCACACGTTGTGACGTGATGTACAACACTGGCCGGCACTCAATACACGAGCACGCCCGTGAACTTGTTGGGCGCGTACTGGCACGACCCCGCATACGATTTGAACCAGCACGTGCCTCCGTTCCAGTCGCTCCACGTGAAGGACGCCTCCATGACCCGGATGCAATCCGAATAGCTGCGTCCAGGGCGGGACTCGAGGTCGTTGCCGGCGACATCGCAGTTCTCGACTATGAGATACTGCGTGCCGTACGGGCCCTCGCAGGCGTAATTGATACCAGAGACCGCGCCGTTCTTGAACACGGCGCTTCCGTGGCCGCCCTTGAGCCAGCACGTGCCGCCGTTGAGGTCGGTCCACGTCCACGCCTGGCAGTTTGGCGTTTGAGCACAGATGGGCCAGCACAACATCTGCCCCGCGGCTGGCTGTGAACCGATGTCGTTGCCCGGGAGGTCCAGCCCGTACGAGGGCGCGTTGCACTTGCGCGGCGGAATGGGCGTCGGGCCCACGACCTGGAGCGCCCTCTCGGGCGGAGGGCTCGAGGCGTTGGTGGTCTGGTCAGCCGTGGCGAGCGCCATGGCGAGCACGGCCGCGGTGGCAGCGACGGCGACGGCGGTGGGCTTCATATCGGTCGAATGGACGGTCGGGTGTGTTGTGCTCTGGTCTTCCACTGGTCGTGTTGAGTTGTGTGGCGGCCCCAGTCACAACACACGTGCCTCGCGGCAACCCACGGGACGCACCGACGGACGAAGCCACACCCACGCGACCCGTACTCGCGATTGAACCCACGAACCGCCATCCGGCATCACCGGACACTGGCTGGACTGCGAGACGAGAGTCACACCCACGGAGACGGGGCGATGAACCCAGCACATCGGTCCGGTTACTCCCAGCAGTGGGGTGACCCCCAAATCGGAGGACCCCACTGGGGTCCTCCGATTTGGTGACTTCTGAGATGAGACAGAGGTTGTAATGCGAACATCAACACTTGCATCCATTTGCCATGGTTACCCGATGTGAAGGTGTTGTCTCCTGCTCGGCCCCGACCCACGTTCCTCACCAGACAAGCACGCCCGTGAACTTGTTGGGCGCGTACTGACACTGCGAAGCGCCCGACTTGAACCAGCACGTGCCGCCGTTCCAGTCGCTCCACGTGAAAGCCTTTGCGTCCTTCTGCTTGCAGTCCGAGTAGCTTTGCCCCGGAAGGTTGCCGACGTCGTTTCCAGCGACATCACAGTTCTCCACAAGAAGGAACTCGTAGCCGCGCGGGTCGTAGCAGTTGACTCTGACGCCGGAGACGGCACCCTTATAGAACGTCGCGCTGCCGTGGCCGCCCTTGAGCGAGCACAGGCCACCGTTGTTGTTCGACCAGGTCCAGGCCTGGCAGTCGGAGTTCACAGAGCAGATTGTCGAGCACTGGTCGGCGTTGAATGCCGGTCGAGAACTAAGGTGTTGCCAGGAAGATCCATGTCCGGGGCGCGTCCGAAGCAAACGACCGGCATGAAATTGGGATCCGATTCGCGGACTGTACTGGGAGGTGGTGGGCTCGAGGCGTTGAGGGTCGTGAGGGTCGTCGCAGAGTCCCTGGCGGCACACGGCGTCGCGAGGAAGGCAACCACGAAGGCCGCTGCGACGGCCGCAACGGCCGACTTCATGGGAGAGAGTCTGGGGTCCCGCGATCTGGTGCTTCGAAGACTGTTCGGGTTGTGAGGGAGTATAAAGATGTCTTGAAGTAGAGCGCTTGGCGGTTCAGACCAGACCCACGGTTCAACTGGTGGCCTGGCTCTCTCGAGGCAGTTCACTTTTCTAACATGAAGCCAAGAACCCACCGAGGCGTCTCTCCCATCCCATGCGCTTTCGCCACCAGCGAGATACCAATCACGTTCTTCGGCGATTCGTTGGTGGCGTTGGCGAGATCTGCCCCAGCAAGCGACACGTACGACTCTCTTGCTGCCATTCACGCGTGGGTTCACTCAGCCTACTTCACGCTGAGTGAACCCGCATGTGGGTGCGTCAACAGAGAATCACATCCCTCCAAGCAGTGCGCTCCAAAGCGCGACCAGCCAGCCTCGTGGAGCACCGGGACGTGGGTTCGTTTTTTTTGCATTTTTCGTTGGCACTCCAGAGACTCGCACAATCCAAAATCGGCCCACCAGGACACCACCACGGGACGCCGTCAATGAAGCTCGCGGACGCCATCGCGAACGCATCCGCCGCGATCTTTTCCACCGCGGCGTCTGCCCCCGCGGCACCGGCCTCTCGCAGTCTCATCGCTGACGGCGACTGCATGAAGTACGTGGACTTCGTGGACCTGCCGGGCAGCGACATGGTCGCTTCTCAGTACCCCATCGACGCGGGCTCGTGCTGGGACGAGTGCTATTTTAGCACCGTCTGCCGGGCGTGGACTTGGACCGACTTCGAGGGCGGCACGTGCTGGTACAAGCGCGGGTTCGGCAACGGCGTGTCCAACCCGAACGCGGTCTCCGGGGTCACCTACCCGTGCGGCGCGGCCCCCGGCACGCAGTACGTCAAAGTCGAAAACTGCGACATGGCGGGCAACGACAATGGTGACCTGCCCGGCCGCAGCTTCGCGGAGTGCATCGGGCGCCGTGCCGCGTCGTTCACGTGGAGCGACTGGAACGGCGGCACGTGCTGGTACAAGACCCGTAGTGTGCCCTGTGTGTGGGCGCCGGGAAAGCACTCGGGGTTCCTCGTCCACTGAGACGGGGGCAGCCGCATCGACGTGGGGATAACTGGACCAAACTGCGTACGCAACCGGCCCAGATCAATACATGTTCAATTACGGTTGCCTCCTGCAAGAAATACCGAGGGGAGCACAATTTTTTTTTTTTTGTATTCGTTTCGATCAGTGTCATCGCTGTCCTAATCCAAGAGAAAGTACGAGTTTGCGTGATAAGAGAAAATACGTGTTCGCATCGCCATATCCGTAAAAAGAAACCCAGCGCACTGACGCGGAGCGTCCTCGCGCACCAGCGCACACACAGAGGTTTACGGATCAGCGCGACGGTCGGTCTCCACCTGCAGAAGCCGTCGGTCAGTAGTGGAGCAACACGCCGGTGAACTTGTTGGGCGCGTACTCACACCTCTGGGCGCTGAACTTGAGCCAGCACGTGCCGCCGTTCCAGTCGCTCCATGTGAAGTAATTCGCCCCCGCCATGCAGTCCGCAAAGCTGCGCCCAGCGAAGTTGCTGGTGTCGTTGCCCGGTACGTCGAAGTTGTCCGCGATAAGGTACTTGGAGTGCGGCGGTTCGTTGCAGCTAATCTTGACGCCCGAGACGGCGCCGTAGTAGAGTTGGGCGTTGCCGTAGCCGCCCTTGAGCCGGCACGTCCCGCCGTTGGTGTAGGACCAGTTCCAGGCGTTGCAGTTGGGGTCCGTGAAGCAGTAGTCGGAGCACGTGATGGAACTATATTACGTAGTAGGTCAGCCTTGAGCCAGCAGGTGGCTTCTTTCACGTCGCATCGCGGGAGCGAGCCGCTGCGCAACCCCAGTAAATGCGGTGTCGCTCGGTGCCGCGTGAGATGACATTCAGAGAGAGAGAGAGAGAGAGAGAGAGAGAGAAAGAGAGAAATAGGGAGGGAGAGAGAGAGACATTGAACAGTGTGGAAGGTTCTGAGGTTCCTATCACGTCGGTTTCATGCAGTATACATGCTGAGCCTTCCGTTGAATGACTCGATGGTTATGAAATCCAGAGAGAGAGAGAGACCCTCGGACGCGTCGTTGAGAAGCGTCTCAGCGAACTCGCCAAGCTACCTTAGCGACCGGACCTTGTTGTGTCGTCGGTCACCAGAAACAGCACGCCGACTTGTACTTACGGTGTGGTCGAATCGGAAAACTCGTCACCACACTCACCTCAGCCGGATCCCGATAATCTTGTTGGGCGCGTACCGGACCCGATCGAGCGTTTCGTTCTTGTACGAGCACGTGCCGCCGTCCCAGTCGCTCCACGCGAACACACTCTTGTCCCACATGCAGTCGCGGTAGCTCTTTCCGGGGCGTTCCCAGGCGTCGTTGCCAGGCAGGTCGCAGTTCTCCACCACCACGTACACGGTGCCAAAATCCGCGTTCCAATCGAAGTTGACACCCGAGACGGCGCCCTCGTAGAAGGTACCGTTGCCGTACGAGTCCTTGAGCCAGCACATGCCGCCGGCGTTGTCGGACCACGTCCAGGCCATGCAGTCGCGGTTCTCGCGGCATCGTTTCAAGCACGTTTTGAAATTGGCGATCTGCTGGAAGTCAATGTCGTTGCCCGGGAGGTCCACATTTCCGATGGAGCGAAAGGAACTGTACGGGCCCCATGAGGAGTCGGATGGGGTCTCCTCGGCAGCCATCGCCTGGGCGCGCTCAGCGCCTCCTGGGGTGTTCAAGGTATTTGCGAACGTGACGGTATCCGCCGCGGCTGGCGACGTCGCGAGTACGGCCGCAACGAGAGCCGTGGTGGCGGTGATAGCGGCGGCGGTCGACTTAATGAGGAGCTGTAGCGGTGTGGTGGTCAACGCGAGGCGATTTCGAGAATGAACAAAACACGAGCCCCGATAAGGGAGCGTCGCGTCGGTCTCCAGGGGCGGGGTGACGGGTGTGTCTTGTGTGGGTTGACCCGTGACTGGGTCGGGAGTCCGCGTGGAGAGATGCAGCCATCCAAGCACTGGAATTCGCTGCGTGGAGGTAACGAGCACAGTTTCCCACAAAAACGCCACACGCGCAACAGTCGTAGAAGACCCCCATCCATCTTGGGCGAGTAGAGAGTCACGGTCCCAGCTGGACCTCGAGAGTTGAGAGATATCGAGAGACCTCTTTCTCCAAGGACTGCATTTGAGTACTTGAAGTAAGTTCCCCACCATAATTCAAGCGACCTCACCCACACTCGCGCCATTTACACACAGCGCCATTCACACACACACGGCACGATCGTTTGGAACTCTGTGACATGCTGGTTCTTTCTCACCTGAGCCAAAGCGGAAGAGATCTCTCCCGAAGCAACTGTCGCCACAATTCATACAGGTTGGAGTGCGTGAGTATGTGTGCGTCACACTGGATGGATGATCCGGCTACCCACGCGAACGTTGTGCATAACAGTGCGGCATATATTTCTCATATATCGTCAAAGATCTCTCACTGGAATTGGTACGTGAAAGATATTCCTTCCGAAGCGACTGACGCCTGGATTCAGGGTGGTCCAAAAATTCCCTGTACAAGGGTACACCCAATCCTCTGGCGACACGTATTGGAACGTACTTCGGACCGCCACAGTCTGCGGTTGTCTCCCTCTCATTGGACTTGTAAGTTATGCATGAACGACTCGACCGACAGCACTCCGCTTAGAGAGGAGGGCGGCGCGCCGCTTCTAGGTGGATCGCGAGTCCTTGGGTTCGAAGTTGTGATGGGACAGAGGTTGCTGCCAGAGAATTTCCTAGTGTCAAATGGCTGAGAAGCACGCTGCATTGGCTTTCTCTGCTCAACATGTAAAGCTGGATCTGCGAGTGCGCGTGGATGGCTCCAACCCCAAGTAGGCTCAAACTTGTCGCTGGCATCGAAAGGGCCAAGCTCTGAGGAACCCACAAACAAGCAGCGAAAAGCCCCAGAGGTCAACTCAGTTTGCCACTCAGCTGCAACCCTAGAGCAACCCCAACATACTTGGAATTCGTTTCATTCAACCACTTACGGCAAGACGAGGCCGCTCAAGGTTGAGTACCGGTATGGCGTGCCTGAACGTGGCCCAACTTACGAGGCTGGCTCGGTGGTCTCTACGAGATAGTCCCAAAGCAGCACGCCGGTGAACTTGTTGGGCGCGTACTCACAACTCCCAAAGGTATACTTATACCAGCACGTGCCGCCGTTCCAGTCGCTCCACGTGAAGGCGTTCGCACCCGTCGTGCAGTCCGCGTAACTGCGGCCAGTCGAGTTGCCGACGTCGTTGCCCGGAACGTCGCAGTTGTCCACGATAAGGTACTTGGAGTGGGGCGGCTCGTCGCAGCTCATCTTGACGCCCGAGACGGCACCGGGGACGAGTGTGGCGTGGCCGTACCCGCCCTTGAGCCGGCACGTCCCGCCGTTGGTGTCGGACCAGGTCCAGGCGCGGCAGTTGGGGTCCAAGAGACAGTCGCTTTCGCAGTCGGTGGAGTCGATGGTCGACCGCGAGCCAATGTCGTTGCCCGGGAGGTCCACGTCGTGAGCGCGCGCTGCACAAATCGACTCGGCGGTTTGGATATCCGAGGAGGCGATCACTCGGGCGGGACCCTCCGTAGCGAGAGATGGCGCTGCGAGCGCGGCAGCGACGGCGGCGATGGCGGCGGCGGTGGTGGTCGACTTCATGGGAGGTACCAGTAGCGGTGCGTCTGCAGTTCAGCGCGTTTCCAGTAGAATGGAGAGCGGGGTGGAGAGTTGAGGTATGGCAAAGCGCTCTCAGGTCCAGCATCGGCATCCTGTTTTGTTGCCTCCTAAACAACACGTCCGTGGGTTCGCTCATGACCCAGACGATACCGCCGTTCGAGAATTTCCACCAGAGCGTCAGTGTGAGAGGTCTACTCGACTGAGATCCCCGCGTGGGTTCACCCCGTGGGTTCAGTTTCTCGCGTGCGTAAACGCAAGCTAAGTGAACCCAGCGCTGTCGGCGCGGCGGCCGGTTCGCATCGCGTGGTTGGGGCCGGACAGGATGGGTTTCAGTCTCACTTTGGGCGCTCTGGCCTGTGCTTCGGGCGGGTGCTGGCGGCGAACACCGACTGCGGCGCGAGGCCAACAAACGTTCGAGAGTGAGGTGCGCACCACGAAGCCAAACGGAAAAAAGTATTGGTGCATGAACCGTATGCTGGTCATCCTACACGTGCGCTGCGTTCAGTAGATCATCACGCCCGTGTACTTGTTCGGCGCGTACTGGCACGAGTCGGGTGTCGCCTTGAACCAGCAGGTGCCTCCGTTCCAGTCGCTCCACGTGAACGAGCCGCCGCGGAGTTCGATGCAGTCCCAGTAACTGCGCCCCGGGCGGTCGGCGGTGTCCGTGGCCAGTGCGTCGCAGTTGTCCACGATGAGGTACAGCGAGCCGTGGGGTTTCGAGCAGTCATAACTGACGCCGGAGTACGCGCCAGTGTAGAACGTGGCACTGCTTGGCCGCCTTTCAGCCAACACGTGCCGCCGTCGTGGTCGGTCCACGTCCAGGCCTGGCAGTTGGCGCCGCAGTACCTTCCGCACGCCATGTAGTCGGACTCTCGTTGGGAGCCGATATCGTTGCCAGGAAGGTCCACATTGAACGCAAGTACCGTGCAAGGTATCGGGTCTTCCGCCGTCGTGGCGGCCGCGAGAGCCATTGCGTTGGCTGGAGACACCGCGCTGGTCGCGTTGACGCTATTGAGGGTCTCACCGGCGGCAGTCAAGACCCCGAGGAGTGCGGCAAAGGAGACGGCGATGACGATAGTGGTCGGCTTCATTACGACTGGAGACTTTGTCGGCAACTCGTGCTATGGGCGGACTATGGGCGGAGGTGGCACCAAAGGCGCTGTCTTCATTGGGAGTCGGGGGTATCATGGTGACCACGAAGGCGCAGGAGAAAGAGTAGACTACCCTAGGCCTCGCTGGCGGAGGAGTGTGCGAACCCATAAACCCACTGACATGGGTCTACGGGTTTGTCAGTGACTGGGTCTCTGAGTGACTGACGTGGGTGAATATGAGCCTGATTGAACCCAAGGTGGCTCTCCCCACCCTTCCCGTGCTGTGGGGGGAACATTTGTCGCTCATATGCACGGAGGGCGCGTGAATCGAACACAACCCACCGCTCCGTACAGACGCATATGGCGTACAAAGAGACCGCGATAGATTGGGATAAATTACACTGCTCAAAAGCAGTGTAATTTATTTCGAGTCGATGAGTTCTGAGATGAGTAACTTCTATGTACGTTCAGATAACGTTTTATGTACTAGGGCTAGCATCCAGAGTGAAGCTATGAAGCCATCCGAGCGCTGGAATCTGATCCATGGGGCATTTTCTTCTTCGTGGGCTCCGCCACGGCGGAACGATTACTGTCCATTGGTCATGCTAGGCTGTTCGCGCTGCAAACACTCTCGCACATGCCATACTTATAGGCGTAATGAAAGCCGATATCATCCCCTGGGAAGCTGACCAGTGAACTCGACTAACTAATGTATTTAATATTCTCTGTTTACGTCAATAAGCACTTGGGCCGGGCATGACGCGGTCCCGAGAGACGGGCTCCCGAGAGGGAGTCCCGGCGGCTACGGCCGTCATCGCCTTACTGAGCAATCCGGAATGGAGGGAATGGGAGAGGGTGTGTGTGCGATTATGTACGAACACAAGCATGATGATGAGATCTCAGATACGAGTTCCTCTGTCCTTGTGTGGAACAGAATCGTCGTGTGCACATCCACGCGAGTATCGTTCGCCGCCGCACCACGGACTCGACGGCGCCACCTTAAGACTGGACATGCTCCTCTTCGGGCTAATCAAGATCCCTCACCAGACGAGCATGCCCGTGAACTTGTTGGGCGCGTACTGACACTGCGAAGCCCTGGTGTTGAGCCAGCACGTGCCGCCGTTCCAGTCGCTCCACGTGAAGGCATTCGCACCCTTCATGCAGTCCCAGTAGCTGCGTCCGAGGAAGTTGCCGTTGTCGTTGCCGGCCGCGTCGCAGTTAGTCACCACGACGTACTTGCTGCCACGCTGGTCGCGGCAGTTGACCCGGATGCCGGAGACGGCGCCGCCGTAGAACGTGGCGCTGCCTTGCCCGCCCTTAAGCCAGCACGACCCGCCGTTGGTGTTGGACCAGGTCCAGGCGAGGCAGCCGGGGGTATCCGTACAGATGCCCTCGCACGCGAAATCGTTGTACGCGTACTGAGAGCCAATGTCGCTCCCCGGGAAGTCCATGTCGCGGGCTCTTCCGTAGCAGTCCTTTGGCGGCGGCGCCGTGGTTGGGGGAGGATAGTCTTGCAAGGATCAGGCGGGTGGTGGGTCCGTGGCGTGGGGGACGTCTCCTAAAGAGGAGGCTTCCACGACGCCGGACGGAGTCTTACTGATCGCGACTGCTAAGACGGCAACGACAGCAGCGATGCGGACGGTCGCCTTCATCTGGAACTGGAGTGGCGTGTTCTGGCAGCGGTTGTTTTGGATTGTGCGGCAAAACCTGAGGCATGCCGGACGCAACTGGGAGGCGCCCTTCGCACCCACAGCCAAAGAAACCATGGGTCCACGGTCGTGTGGTCTCGGCGGGCGCCACAGGGCAACGAGCTTCTTTGTCCAGCTTCAACCACCAGCGCGGAGGTATTGTCTGTCCCTCGTGAGTCGAGACCCCCCTACCGGCTTGGCATAGGTTTCGCCGTTGCAGGACGCCGGGGCGAGGCTGGAGATTACCAACGCACGTAACTCAGTCTAGCGAAGCCAAGAACCGAATTTTGGGTTCGTTCATTTCGTCGAGCTTGAGAGGGGAGAAGAATCGATAGTTCTTTAGAACTCTTGCACCGCATCTGCGCTCATACAAACGTGAGGTCAGTCGATGTTCATACTCTGAATGGAGACGGACATAGGTTGAGCGCCGCAGCGTTCCTGGATTTGCACTAATCCAACATTCAGAACCCACTTAGCTCATTTCAATTCTGTGCGTGATCCAAGATCAACGTCGCCAGCCCTCCCTTGCTGATATTTTCGATGCGGTCGGTTTTTGAAGGGTATCATGCTGGACGACGGTGGGCGGTTCTCGTGTTCTTCAAGCACATCAACGCGTTCCTCTGGGCCTGCATCAAGCCCATTCAAGATGTTCATTTTCCAGCTATCTTGTCCTCTGATGCCAAGCCCAATTTCCTTCGTGTTTCCCAGTTTCAGCGAGTTTGATTCACTGTATCAGCGAACTTGGTCATATCTGCACACGGAGAACACCGATTCCGAGGTCGCTCAGTCTAGGAGGAGCACGCTTGCAAACGTATTTGACGCGGAACCTCACAACGCCTGCGCAGACTTCCGTCAGCATGTACCGATGTTGAAACTGGACCACGACCAGAATGATTAATAGGTACCCATGCATAGGTTGAATGTCGGCTGCGAGCTCGTGGTACTGCCTCGGATAGCCATAATTTGGGCGCCGCCAAAAGCAAACCATCGGCGCCAGCATCGGAATGCCATCGATGGCGAGGATCTCACCAGCAGGCGACGGCTTGGCGGACGGTCGAGCCACGAAAGCAGCAGCGACAAGAGCGATATTGGATTGGGGGATTTCCCGCCCGAAGGGTTGTGTTATTTGTTGTTTAGCACGTTATTCGGTCGTTCCATGCATTGGTAGTGGTACAAAAGTACTCCACTCCCGTGTCTTGACCAGTCCTCCACGAAGGTGGATTGAGTGTTTTGGTGCTCAAGTGCTGAGCTCAAGCGATGCGCAAACCCGTGTAGGCGTTGAGTGCATATTGATACTCTGGACGGTCGGACTTGAACCAGCACGTGCCGCCATTCCAGTCGCTCCACGTGAAGGTATGCACGTCGGCGTCGAAGCAGTCCAAGTAGCTGCGTCCCGGCCGGTTATTGACGTCATTTCCTGGAATATTGCTGTTCTCCACCATGAGATATCTTGAACCGAGACGCTCATTCGAGCTGAAGCGGACCCCTGAGAAGGTGCTGGCGCTGTACACAGCACCGCTGTAGCCGCCCTTCAACGAGCACAAGCCGCTGTCCGTGGTGTACGACCAGGCCTTGCAGTCGACGCTGCCGTTGCAGGAGTCCATACACTGCTCGATGTTGAGGGTCTGCAAGGTGGCAAACTCATTGCCGGGGAGGAGAATGTTCTTGAAGCCCGTCCAACTATTCAGTATCGGATACGAATCCTCCGCGTCGGTGAGCGCTCGAACCGGCAGTGGGGACGTGACGTTGGCGGCGGTTGCGAGAGCGAGAGCGGCCTCCGCTGCGGACGATGTCACGAAGAGCGCAGAGGTGAACACAGCGGCGGCTGGCGACTTCATCACGTCCAGGGGCGGGCTACTGGTCGCTGGTTGAGTTGGATTGTGAGCGCAGACAAACGTGTGGGCATGGCGCAGAGAGAGACAGGAGTCAGTCTCCGTGTGGTGACCCACACAGGACCCCTGAGTTGATCCATCGCGCAGTGAGATCTCTCCGAGTGAAGCGATGAACCCACCCGAGCCCTCCGAATTCAAGTACGACAGAGTTATAGTACTGCTTACCGTGCGGGTGGCCACGGAAGGCCAGCGAAAGCAATCCAGGGCCCCATAGCATATATGTGGGTTCACTCACCCGAGTACAGTAGCAGCGGGGTCTGCGCTTGGGAACACCATTTCAAAATCAAGTGCGCAAAACCAACATCTTTTTCTCCTTCAAAATCAAGTTGGCGGACACTCCCGAATATGATTCTTGACTTCCACCTATTTTGGAAGGGTAAGTGATTGTGGTGGGCCAATAGTCAGCAAACTGGAGGGCGATTGTCGCGCCATCCACGCTGTACCAACACTTCAACCTCGACGGGAGCACCAAGGATCAGATTTTGCGGGATGCCCCTGACGTGCGCACTTTGAGCGAATTTGGCACAGTTACCTGGGCTAGATAGGGCACTACTGTACCTCGTCGAGGGATGCGCTTCTGACCTCCACCCGCGTCGCAGTTGGTCTTGACGCCCGAGACGGCGCCGCCGAAAAACGCGGCGCTGCTTTGGCCGCCCTTGATCCGTTGTTTGAGTCTGCCCCTACGGGTAAAGTAAGATGGAAGCCTCACTCTTTCGATATGTCACGCATTATTGAGGCTCGTTGTTGCTACACCTCGAGCCGCCCGTCCACTGGGGACAATGGCCCCTCAGGGTATGACCATCCCCGAGTACTTGTTCTGCGCGTACGCGCAGTACCCTAACGTTTTCTTCAACCAGCAGGTGCCGCCGTTGTAGTCGCTCCACGTAAACGCCTCGGTGCCTCTGTAGCAGTCCGCGAAGTTGCGTCCCGGGACGCTGCCGCTGTCGTTCCCCTGCAAATCGCAGTTGGCCAGGATCAGGTAGCGACTGCCGTAGGACCCACACGTGTAGAGCAAGCCCGAGACGGAGCCGGCCTTACTTACGCCTTGGCCGAACCCGCCCTTGAGCCAGCACGTGCCGCCTTCGTAGTTGGTCAGCACGTGCCGCCTTCGTAGCTGAAGACAAGGTACTGAGAAAACCAGATGATGGGAACTACTCTCATATATCAGTTTGTGGGTGCTCGATGTCCTGGTGTCGTCGAATGAGTGTACCGGGTACAGTGTACCTCACTGACGCCTCAGATGCAGTGGCAGTACAGTACTAAGACGGAACACTGACCCCTAAGTCAGCGGAATACACCCAGGCGCCTGGGTCCGTCGAACAGATATTCGACTTCACCGCTCGTCCTGTGGGAGAAAGGACTCGATCTCTCGGCATGAGCCGGGGCGATCACCTGCGTCACAAACGGAAAGCGCATTCACGAGCAAGTTGTTGAGGTGTGTGGACGTGTCTAGTCTGAGACGTGCGCCTATGCGACGTGCGACTTGACACACGAGAGTGAATGTCACCCTCAAAGCAGAACCTGACCCAGTGGAATTGAAGCTGGCACTGGTGCTGCCTCTGGTTCTGGTGTGGGACACCAGAACGAGCTGCATATTGCATGATCGACACA
>JAADWV010000129.1:0-69428 GCA_023336295.1 Pythium folliculosum
ATGAGCCGTGCTCGGTGATCTGTAACCGCAAGGGCCACAGCGCCAACGACGCGCCGGACTGTGCGGCCAAGTGCACGTGCTCGGACACGCCGGTGAACGGCAACATCTGCTGGATGCTCTGCGTCGCCAACCTCCCCGAGAACGAGTGTGCGCTGGACGACCAGGTGTGCAGCGGTCAGTCGATCGAGTGTAACAACCCCATCACGGCCCCGCCCCCGGCTCCGACCTCCACGGCTCCGCCCCCGGCGCCGACCACCACGGCCCCTCCACCGGTGCCCACCACGGTGGGTCCGGACCCGACGACCGCTCCGCCGCAGCCGACCACGCCGACCCCGGCGCCGACCAAGGACACGACGACGCCCACGCCCACGCCCACGTTGGGCGACGGCCACCAGCACTGCTAGACGCCACAATGGCGACTGCACTCGCTCGCTGGTGCTGAGTTCGAACCCACCGCTTCATGTGGTGCTTAGTACACCGTAAACGTGTTATCAACCCTTCCACAAGTCCATTTTTGTCGCCACGGTCTCCATCTCCTTATGCTGGCAAGGAATGCTGAAAATGATCGGTTGACACTGATCATCACCGTAAACTACAATGATATTGTATGTTACTTCGTCAGAAACTGTGACAGAAATTGATTACTTCCTTTAGTGATGCGAACTGTCCATCGCATCGTGAAATGAAAGTAAAATAATTTCTTTACGAACGGTTTACAACACAGATGAGAAACTCCTTAATTAAGTAGGTAAACTGGCACTTCCATTGGACTCTCGTCTTCACGGTCTCCGCCGCGGACGATCGGCATGTCTTCGTATCGCGAGCGCACCGCCGGCAACACAATCTCTCCTGCCACGCCTGGTCACTCTGTCTGGTGAGCGAGCCCTTGCGTCATTTCGCAGGACACATCGCGTCGAACAAACAGCGTCTGTAACGGAGGGACGAAAACCGCTCTCTCCTTCAAAACTAGACTGATTGCGGCTGCCCTTACCTTTTGGGCACAGAGGTAACTACTGGTCACCGAGGGCCATGATTTGAGACCCGAGGAGATGTTCCTGTACTCATCCAACGCCTGTTGCTTCTAACGCATCTATTATCCTCATCAAGCGGAAGCCGTTCCAGGGTCCTTGACCGTCCGAGGAACCGGCCAGTCAGCTCACAGCGCCGCGAGCCGCTGCTCGATCAAGCGCACAAACGCGTGGCTCTCGCCGTGAGTCACACACAGCATGCGCTTCGCGACCGCGAGATACTCGCGCGCTTCGGCCTCCCGCCCTTGCTGCGCGGCGCAGAGATCGCCCAGTGTGAACAAGTGGAGCCCGGCGAGCGGGTGAACCTGAGGGTACACACGCTCGTACACGCGTCGGATCTGCTCGCCCGTGCGCACGGCCTCGGGCCATCCGTCGGGCTCCGGTAGCTGCAGCGAGAAGAGCTGCGAGAGCGTCGTGAGCCGCTGGATGTTGTCGTGGTGGAGAGTCGCGTCCTGGATCGCCAGTGCCTTCGTTACCAGCTCCTTGCACGCTTCTCGGCTAAGCGAGTGTTCTTCGGCGCGTGCGCGCTCCAGTATCACCGTGGACTGCGCCACTTGGCCACGACGCCCTGGCGTCCACTGCGCTTCGTCGACGCCGTCGATGTCGGCCGCTAGGTACCGGTCCGTCGCGCTGGCGTCCGCCAACGACAAACTGCACCGCGGACACGCGCATGTAAAGTGGTAGCGCTGCTGGAGCCGCTCCTGCCTTTGCCGACGGGGCAGCGCTGTCTCCACTGCAGTACCAAAAAGTCAGGAAAGCGCGTCCCATTCGTTTGCTTGCTTTGGGTATCAGCACGCACCGTAGGTATGGGTGATCTCCTCGCCGTCCGCGATCGGCTGCAGCGCGCGGAACGTGACGGCATGGGTCGTCTCGTCAAACCTGTCGGAACGGTCCAAGTTCACGGTCAGCCACACACCATCACGAGATCAAGAATCAAGTTTAGCTACACAGCCTCACGTGATGGCGGCGTTGGGCGCGCAGCTGTGGTTGACCATGGCCGCGAGCGGGAAGCAGCCAGCACCGACGGGCAGCAGCCGCGCGTCGCTGATCGCGAAGTTGTTGTTGCGGAAGCGGCTGAGCAGCCGTTGCAGGTGGCGCACGGACAGCGCCGTAGATTCGCCCGCGACGATACCGAGCTTTTGCACGAGCACGGCGAGCAGCTCGGCCTCTTGTGTGCAGTCCTCCTCGCTCCACATGAGCCGCAGCGGCGACGACACCAGATCGTCCGCGTCGCTGTCAGCTTCTCCATCCGCCGTGGGCTTATGGGCCGCGAGGCGCCGCACGACGCGCCCGAGAAGCAGCACATCCGAGAGCTGGTCGTCGCGCATCCGCAGCGTCGCGAGCTGCGCGAGCTTGCTGCACTCGACCGCGTGGTCCGGCTTCCAGTCGCGCTGCTGGCACGCGCGCGAGCCTATGAGGCACGTCTCCACAACAAAAGTGAGCAGCGGAGTCGGCTTCCTGACATGTTATGTATCAGCGTACAGTAGTAAGCGACGCGACAGCGCCCACAGCGGCTCAGCGCTTGCGTGTCGTCGGCCGCGCGGAAGCACGCGTGGCAGCGCGTCGCCCACAGCGACGGGTCCAGCAGCGCCGCGAAGCACGGCGCGCGCAGCACAACGTCACCAGGGCGGGCGCCGTGGGCCGACGCGCACACCACGCGGCGCGCGCGGTCTCCGCTGGCGTCGGACGCGGCGGCGGCCGCTGCAACGTCCGCGTCCGCGCGCTCGATGCGGATCATTCTTGCGTTCTCTGATCAGCGGCTCATTCTTTTCACCACGACTAGTATTAGGATCTGCTCATATTAGCTTAGCTTAGGTGAAGTAAGTGGGTTTGTGAAGGTTGCGTGAAGGTTGCACGACGCGAAACGACGTCGTTGATCCCAGTGCCACAATTATGGGGCTGCACGCGAGCCGCGCGCGACCGGCGGCGCCGCACGTGATCAGCGAGCGCGACGTGCTCACGCTGTGCGACGACGGCGATTTGCTGCTGCTGCGTGAGCGCGTGGAGCTCGCGGCGGCGGCGCGCGTGCCCGTGGACCGCCGCGTGGCGCAGGACATCGCGGCCTTCGAGCGCGGCGCGTTCCCGACCGCGCGCGTGACGCGGCTGCCCGGTGCGTATTTGTGTCTGCTTTGCAGGGACGAGAGGGGGCACGTTGGTCTTCGGTTGCTGACGGTGTAAGCGGCTTTCTCTTTCTGTTGTGTATGTGCGTCCACGAAGCGTGGACCAGGTGCGTCGGCAGCAATTGGATGCTCGTGGCGGTGATGGACGGAGGAGACTGAGTCCCTGGAAATCGATCCGCCTTGCATTCTGTGGGTAGCTGCGCGCTGCTGCTGCGTGTGAGCGGCGTGCTGCACTTTCTAGAGGTCGACGCCGACGGCATGCGGCTCGTGGCGTTCCAGGAGCGGGTCGCACAGCGCCTCGCGCGGCGCGACACGGTGCGTTGGATTGTCGGTCGAGAGACTGAGACTGTCGACACGCCATCGCACTGACACACGCAGCAACTTCAGTACGCGGTCCGCCGCTTGCAGCACGTGCGGTCGGACGATACGCGGTCGTTCTTGCGGCAGCTCACTCTGGAGCTCTCGCTGGTGCTGCCCGTGAGCTGGCGCAGCGACGCTGCCGAGGACGACAGCGACGCCGTGCGCGCGTTGGAGGCCTCGCTGCGTCTCCACGCGTCGCTCCACGCCGCAGTCCAGCGCATGCTCGAGGTACTGTGTCGGTTACTACTGCTCGGGTCTCCTGCCTTACTCACGCCGCCTCTCCGCCAGTTCACTGCCTCGAGCCACGCCACGACGGCCTCGCCCGTGGACCGCGCGGCCCAGCTCGCTGTGGCCATGGTCGTCGCAGTTTACGAGCAGCTTCGGATACTCGAGCCCGTGGACTTGACGGCCCAAGCACTGCTGACGCCCAGCAGCTTTGCGACGGCGGCGACGCCGGCGCCGCACGCCGAAGTCGCTCTGCAGTTCACACCGCCGAACGCGCTCGGCGTGGAGATGCGCCTCGCGTGAGATCAGTTCTTTCAATCGTTCTCTTTGTTCACAGCAAAAAAAAATAGACGCTACATCCTATCCTAACTAATGGTGGCCTATCCGCACTTCTTCTCATCATTTTTTCCTTCCGTCTTGTCCAAACGCGCACAGGTCCGTGTACTCTTATTGGTCCACCTACGCCGTCGGTGTTGTCGTCGTCGTCGCTGCCGCCGTCGCGTTGTCCGTGGCCGAGGTTGCTGTAGCCGTCGCGGCCGGAACTGCTGCTGCTGCGACCGCCGCCGCTGCCGCAGCCGCCGGTGCCACTGGGGCGACACCGCCGTTCGTGGCCGCAGCGGCCTGCGCCGCCTGTGCCTGGCGGAGCCGCTGCATCTGCTCCTGGCGCTGCTGGAGCTGCGCCAAAAAGTGGCGGCGAATGTCGGCACAGCGCGGGACCTTGCACTCCGTGTACTCCTTCTGGCACTGCCGCGCGTGGGCCGAGAGCAGCCCGACGATGCGCTTGCAGAGCACGCACGGACCGGCGAGCCGCTGCTCGCACATGGCGCCGTGCTTGAGCATCGAGCGCATGCGGTTGCAGTTCGTGAACGTGCAGTCCGCGATCGTGCAGCCGCTCGCGTGCTCAAGCTGGAGCAGCAGCGCCGGGTCAATGTTGTGGATACGCGGCTTCTTCTTGCTCGGGTCCTCATCCTCGGCGCCACCGGCGGCGGCCGCCGCAGTTGGCGTGGTGGCCGTAACCGTGGCAGCCGCCGGAGCCGCAGCAGGCGCGGCCGCAGCCGCTGCGCCGGGTGTGGGGACACCCGTGCCTGCCGCTACCGCAGCCGCAGGAGTGGCGCCTTCACCAGCCTTGACGGGGGACGTCAGGTTGAGCTTGCGCTTGCGCTTCTTGTTGAGCCCCGCGGCGCCACCAGCACCAGTCGGCGTCGACGCGCCTGGCAGCGCGTTCTTGGCGCGCTTGATCTCGGCGCCGTTGGCGTCTCGCTTCGTGCCACGCGCACCACCGGCAGCAGCGCCCGGCAACTGCGCGCGCTTGCCCGACCCGCCAGGGCCGCCGGCCGGCGCGATCGTGCTCGGATCGAGGGGCGGCTGCACGACGTCTGCGCCAGGCCGCGGGATCGCGACGATCTTGAACGAGTGCAGCTGGTGCTCGTGCTTGGTCTTGGCGTTGCAATCATCACACAGGTTGAACACGGGGCAGATCGAGCAGTTCCAGCGGTTGCCGCTCAGCAGCGTGACCTTGCAGCTCGAGCAGCTGAACGTGAAGCCCGTGGTCCCTTGGTTAAAGAGGTGGTACAAAACCATCATTGACGAGTGCTTGGCGCGGCGCAGCTGGTCAAACTGGCAGTGGTTGTTCTGGCAGTACATCAGGAACGCCTCGCGCGTGTCGAAGATCTCGCACGGCATGATCACGTCGTCCAGGTCGCGCTCCTTGGCCTTCTTGGGTGTTGCCGCCTTGGCGGGCTCGCTCTTCACGACAGCCGTCGACGACGCTGGCTTCGCAGGAGACGCGTTCGCCGAGGCGGCCGAGTCGTTCGACGTCTCGCCGTTCGACTCGCTGGGCGGCTTCGCAGCCGCCGCGGCGTCGCCGGCCCCTCCTGCTACAGCAGGTGCTTCCGCCTTTACCTCCATCTCCACGTCCTCGTCCGCAGACTTCTCCGTGGTCTCCGCAGTACCGGCGGCGGCGACCTCTTCGGCCTTGACCTCCTCCGCGAGAGGATCCACGTACTTGAGAGCGAGCTCATACTTGATCTCCTGCATGTCCACTTCCGCGGTTTGAACAGCGAGGTTGTTTTCATCCAGCGGCAGGATCTTGTCGCAGATCTCGCGCGCTCGTTTGGCGCCGTTCGCAGCTACCTCGACTCGGTGCTGGAGCTGCGTCTTGTTCGTCTCGTGGCAGCCCACGCAATAATAGTGTTGGTAGTGGCGCGGCGGCGCGTTGCGAGAGCTCGACGACGACGCGCGCGTTTTCTTGACGGCCTCGATCAACTCGACGACAGAGGCCGGCGGGTCGACGGTCTTGAGCTCCCAATACGGCACCTTGATGATCGGTTCCTGGCACTTGTGACATCGAGGATGCAGATCCACGACGAAAAAGTCATCCTTCTGCGGCTCCAAGATACCTTTCAGCTTCTGCATGATCGGATCGCTGTTCACCACGTTCTTGGTGTTGCCAGTGGGCTTAGGCACGCCAAGCGCACCCTTCTTGGATCGCGTCTTGGTGGTGCTACTGCTGCGCGTAGCCGCGGGGTCTCCCTTCTTGCTGCGCTTCTTCTTGCTCTGCTTTCCGGTACCCTTCTTCGACTTGCCCGTCGAGCTGGGCGCCGCAGCCGACGGCACATCGTTGGTTGTGTGTTCATCATTGGGTGCAGGCGACGTTACTGTCGGGGTTCTCATATCTTCATCATCACCGCCGACCTCGGCCTCCTCGTCATCATTCTCGTTTGCCTCGTCCACTGCCCCCGAGATCGAAGGAGTGATCGTGTCAAGCACCGCGTTCGACGTGCCCCCAGCAGTAGCTGTTGCTGCTCCCTTCTCGCGTGGACCGGTTCCCTTTTCCTCGAGCTGCTTAATCAAGTCCTCTGCGAGTCGAGGCCAGTAGTCTCCTTCGAAATATGGCAGCTCGTGGGCAGCCTTCTTTCGCATGTAATACTCTGCATACAGGTTTGAAATGGTCTTGACGAGTCCCTCTTTCTTTGCCTCTTGCAGAAGTTTCTGGTACCATGATCTCAAGCGAGCGGCCTTGGGAATCTTCTGGTTCTCGGGCTTACAGAAGAAGATATAGTCGTCTCCCTTGAGCGGTGGACAGGACCAAATGTGGCACGTGTGGAAGCCGCGGTCACGGCAGTCTTCGAGGAAGCCTAGCATAACCTGCTGATGCATGAGCGTGCGCAGCTTTTTCGGTTGGAAGTAGTTCACCGAGTCCAAGTACGACACGTAGACGCGACCAGCGTTCGGGGAGAGCGAATCTGGGCCGTACTCTTGCACGTACAGTGTGAAGATCAGCACGTCGACGCCATCGAGCTCTTGAAACACGCAGATGCATCGCGAGCGGTACGTCAGCTGCAGAGTCGAGCCATTGGCGCTTGCGGCATCCGCCGCCACCTTCTTCTTCTTCTTTGTGGTCTCGACGCGTTGCCGCTTCAGCGACTTCGGCTTTTCCGGGGTTCCGTTCGCGGCGGCCTTTGCGTCGCCCTTTTTCGGCTTCCCGTAGTGTTCAGACAGGATCTTGCCCATCTTAGGCTTGATCTGCACTTGCTTGTCGACACTCAAAACCTCGCGAATGGTGACCCCGAATTGCGTCTCCGACTTGGGCTCCTCGCCAATCGCCTTGAAGCCAATGCTATCGGCGTTGCCAAGGTTGCCCATACGTGTGGCCTCCTCCTCCTCAGCCTGTTTGATATGCCGAAGAACGCGCTCTTCAATCAGCTTTGCCATGCGCGTGATCGGCAGGCGCTTCGCCTTAAGCCCATTCTCTAGGTTGGGCTTCACGCCCTTGGCGCGCTGTTTCTTCACACAAATCGGGCACACAAACGGCTCCTGCTCACCCGAGATAGCGTGATTGCGCTCGTTGAACAGCGCACAAATCTGATGATACCATAACTTGCACGAGTCACACTCCACCCACGGTTCCTCCGCGACCTCACTGTTCTTGCGCTTCAGAAGCGACGACTTTGCGAGTGGCAGGTCCGCGCCTCCGCCTTCGGGTGCAGGCCCGGACAGCTGCGGCAGCAGAGACATGTCGATCGGTCCGTCCTTCATCTGCTTGTAGCAGCTTGAGCACCAGTGGTGTTCACCCCGTGGGTCGCTGTAGTAATGCGTGTGTCGGCGAATGCGGCCCGTGCACGGCCCGCTACAGAAGAGCATACACGGCGCGAATTTGAACGAGTCGCCACCGCAGAGCTGACACATCTCTTCCTTGCGCAGCTCGCACCGCTTGAAAAGTTGCTTCTCGAGCTGACTCTTGAGGGCCGCGAGCTGCTTATCGAACGAAGCAAGCAGCTGCTTGGCCGCGACGTTGAAGTTGTTGGTGCTGCTGTTGTACGCGATACAGTTCTCAAACACGAGTCGCACGTCCGACGAAAACGTCTCGACGCTGTAGTAGTGCTCGTTCTCCAAACGCTTCTTGATGGTTCCCAGGTCCATCGGGCACTTGATGACATCGAAGTAGTCCGGGATGTTCCACTGCACGGGATCAACGGGGTTGTTGAACACCCAGCCAAACTCGCTGTCCATGAGCTTTGTGAGCAACGGCATTAGGCGATTCTTGAGCTCTGTAAGCGTGATGTACCCACAGAAATTGAACCGCAGCGAGCGGATGTGCTCGTCCAGCTGCGATTCCGTCATGGAGTCCAAAAACGAAATGTCTTGCTGGTTGAACACATGATCCGCGCGAAGTTTGGCTTGGCTGCCACGCACCACCAATCCGTTGCTGAGTTGGACAGTGGGGATAGGCGCTGGGGCAGCGGCAGGGACGAGCTGTGTCTTCGCGGCCGCACCAGCGAGCTTCTCCGTGGGAGGGTCTGCAGCCGAGGCTCCTGGCGTACCAGGTCCACCGGCTGCGGCCGCTTGCTTTGCCTGCACACGTGCCTTGGCAATCTTGGCCTGCTCTTTTCGCCGCAGCTTCTTCTCCTTCTCAGTTTGGAACTTCATGGCCTTTTTCTTTGCTTCGGCTTCAGCGGCAGCAGCAGCGCTCCCAGCAGCGGCATTATCCTTGGGCTCCATCTTGACCGATGCCTGTTTGTCACCGCCGACCGCCTGCTTCCCAGCGGCGCCAGCCACACCAGCAGCGGCATCCGCTCCGACGTGGCCGCCCTCGAGCTTCACACCTCCGTTGGCACCAGCCTTTTGTTGCGCCGCCAACCACGCAGCGTTTGCCACTGGTCCAGCAGCTCCAGGCGGTACATTTTGGCGCTGTGTCGGCGTCGCCGCTCCGCCATTTGCTGCGGCAGCGGCGGCCGCGGCAGCAGCAGCTTGTTGAGCTGCCAGTTGGCCTGCAGCCATCGCATTCGGTCCGACCATCGTGTTCATGATCTTGATCAAGTTGCGCACGCCTTCTGGCACCTGACTCGCGGCGATCTGGAGCTGCGGCAAGTTGCCCTTGCACGAGTCCACGATCTTGATCGCCTTCCGCACCGGTCCACACACTTCGCAAATCATCTTGTTGCACTGCTTGAAGTGCGAAAGAACATACCGCGACGAGATGCAGTGGTCGGTCCGGCACTGCCGCTGGTGGCACTCGCAGATGTGCTTCCACAGCACGCGCATACCGGCGCAATACGGCAGCACACACTGCGGCGCGGCGCACGTGCTCGCATGGCGGAGCATACACAACCGCTCTTGCTGCCGACGCAGGACGAGCTGCTGTTCCGTCTCGTTCATGGGCGGGCGAATGGCGCTGCATACTTCACATTGCAGGTTGCGACACTTGCGGAAGTGGGACAGGAGCTGTCTCGTCGACTTGCATCCGATTGTTGTACACTGTGCATTCGCGCAGCGTGAAACGTGGCTGAGCAGCGCCTTCGTGCGGGCGCAGTAGTCGACCGTGCAGTCCACCGCCGTACACGTACGCGCATGCTTGAGCTGAATGAGACGCCGCTTGAGCTCCTCACGCTTCTGCGCGATCGCGGCTTCGCTCATCTGCATCATGCCCGGGGCCCCGCCAACGACTCCCGGAGCGGGGGGAGCCACGGCGCCGACACCAGAGTTGACGGCAATCGGCGCAGACGCCACAGGTGTCGCAGTCATTCCCGCACTAGAGGTAACCCCCGTCGTCGCCTGAAGATGCGCCGCCGTCGCTGCCGCACCAGGAATGGTCGCATTCAAGCCAATGTTCGCCGCCGCATTGGCCACTTGTTGCTGCTGTTGAAGCTGCTGGAGCTGTTGCATGCGCCGGAGTTGATGGATCTGCTGCAACTGCTGGATCTGCTGCAGTTGCGGCGCCGTGAGGTTCATGCCGTGGTACATCGACGCGCCCGCAGTCGTGGCGACGCCGCCAGCAGCACTCGTCGGAATCGTCGGCGTCGGAGCTGGAACAAAACCGACCGTAGAAGTAGTCGGCGCCGTGGATAGACCGCCTCCAATCTCCGGTGGCATGCTCAGCGGCATCGCATTAAACGCAGCCGAGGTGGGTGCAGATGATGTCGTGATGTTGAACGCATTTGCTCCAGCCGCGGTCAACCCGGCGGGCGGTGCAACGGCCCCGAACGATGCGCGCATCTCGGACTCGGGCATCGCAAGTGGCTCGTCACTAATGCCGTTCGCCATCTCGTCCGCCTCCCGCTCGAGCTCATCCAGGATGGAGCTTCCGCCAGACGTTGCCGCTACCGCTGGAGTTGCCACTGTTGTTCCCAGTGATACACCAGTTGTACCAGTAGCGCCTGGCATCGACGACTGCATTGCGAGTGGCATCTGCAGCGGCTGGCTTGTGACCGCAACGGACGCGGCGGGAACAGCGCCAGGGAATGGAACCCCCGACAGGCTATTCCGCTGGCTCTGCAACTGTGCCGCTAGCTGTTGTTGCTGCTGGCGTTGAAGCAACTGAAGCTGTTGCTGCTGTTGCAGGTGCTGCGCCTGGAGCTGTTGCTGCTGGACCAAATTCATCGCCGCTGTCGTCGCCGGAGTTGCTGCCACGGGTGGTGCTTGCCCAGTCTGGGCGGGTGCTTGTTGTTGCTGTTGTTGCTGCTGGAGTTGCATTTGGCGACGGCGCGAGTTGTCGAGCGCCTGCTGGAGCCGAGCTTTGAGCGTGTGGACATTGCTATACTCTTCCCGCGAGCCAGCGCTCATATACAACGTGTGCTCCAACCGTCTGGCAATTTCTCGCGGATTGTAGTTCACCGACGCGGGTCGGTTCGCGCTCTTCATGATAAGAGTCAAGCTGTTCAAGGGCACAGAGGATATCGTGAGATGTGGGAGCTCCACAGCAAGACCATCAAACATTCCAGCGCGACGTACATGATCCGGGCAATCTGCTGACGCGCACTCCGATCGGCATCTTTATCTCGCCACTCGCCAGGGGCACCAGCCGTCCGAACGGGAGCTGCCGTGGCCGGCACAGATGGGCTAGCATTTGGGCCAGCGAGTTGGGCAGGCATCGGAATCGGGCCACCCGGAGCTACCGTCTTGGGCATCGCCGATGGTGCGGATGTCGAAGGCGTCGACACAGCCTTATGAGCTGCGGCAGCTGCCATGGACGCCGCGAGCGCGGGATTCATGATAGCCGCAGGAGCGGGAATAGGCGTCGGTTGTACTACAGCGGCGGGCGGCGCTGCTGTTGCGATTGCCGCCGGTGCTGCTGCTACAACAGAGGGGGCTGGCGTAGAGACAGCAGCAGGTTGATGCACCGAAGCGGGAACGCTCACCGCCACGGGGGCAGTAGAGACTACTGGTGCACTGACGACGGCCGGAGCTGGTGCTGTGGCTGGGGACGGCACAGGAGTTGGTGCAGCTGCGGGTGTTGCTACTGGCACTGGAGCTGGCGCTGCTGGCGTTGAAACTGTCGGCGCTGGAGCTGGTATTGAAACTGGTACAGACGCCGCGGGAGCTGGTGCTGGTGCTGCCGCAACCACGGATGCAGCGGGTTGTGAGGGCCCACTCGTAGCCGTGGAGGCAGAGCCTGTGTTTCCTGTTACAGATCCGGCAGCCGCAGCTGGAGTTCCCGTTGTCGCAGACGTCATTGCCTGAAATGAATCAGCACGGATGAGTGAGTTTCTTGTTGGTGTTTTTGTTGTTCTGCACGCAGAGCGACCGTGCTTGACGGAAGGAGAACGTACTGCTGAGCCCGTGGTTGGTGTACCAGCGGGTGCGGTAGCGTCAGTCTTCTGTGTGGTGGATGGGGGCGGCGCCGCTTGTGGTGCAAACTGAGGGGCAGGGGGCATGGGCTGAGACGGCGCGGACATGAGCGACAGCGACGGGCGTCGGCGTCACAACGAGGGAGAGGGGTCCGCTCCAGTGGCTCCTTGAGGGCCGAGGGAGAGTGCCGCGCTGTGTTGGCGGGAGCAAACAGGCCAAATACCGCCACGAGTCGTCGAAGAATATCGGCGACGTGGGGGTTCCAGGGCAGACAGCTCGAGAAAAGCCACAAGGACCTAAACACCACAACAATAGAGCGGTCAGCACGGAATCCTACAGCACCATACACACTGGAGGGAGGTGATGTGGGTGGGCGTGGCGGCCCAGCTTCTTATAAAGAGCACAGAATTCTGTGCCCCCATAAGTATTGCTGGTACAAAACCCTAATGTAGCCACCACGAACACGCCAAATAGCGCTGGGGGCGCAATTCACGGCCAAATCAAGCCACACCGAATATTCGAGCCCGGAAAAGCCATACCAACATGTATGGCCCGCTTCCGCGCTCATCGGGCGCCCCCAAACACCTCCCCCGGTGCGCGCCATGGGCGGGTCTGAACGTACCAAAAGGGCTCGATTCCGCTGACGATAACTTGGTCAGTTCGGCACGTGAAGAGTCGAGACCCACACGGACTTGCAGAACAGATCAAGGGGAGTAGATACTGCGCGAATGAGCCGGACCTGATTGTCGTGGCGCGCAAATATCGGCTCGCACGAGGCCACCTATAAGCCCCTTGATTTAGGCGCTTTACAGTGTCAACTCTTCCACCGTGGTAAACGAGAAACCGAGAACCGCGGGAAGAGTGATGGTCATCCCGCCACACACAACCACAAGAAGCTAAGTTCGAATTGGTGGATGTTGGCGGGTGTTAAGGTTGGGTTTGCCTTGCAGTTGTACCAGAATGCACCGGCCACGTGGAACCCTTATCCTCCATCTAACGTCCTCTTACACCCATAACATGACACACCATCTGTACATCAAGGGAAGGTGTATCGGATAATTTCTACTAAGTACGAATTGATTGCTCCTGTCAAGTACGAATTGCACCGGTCTGGCGGGAATGCAATTATTGTACATCCCCAAACACGCCGAGCGCTGGAAGAGCATGCCGCCCGACCTCGTTCCATGCCGTTCGTACCCGCCTATGGGGGACGCGAAGCCCACACTCTGTCTGTGTATGTGCATGTGCTGCTGGATCACGTCTGTTCACTTGTTCACTTGTTGGTGATCCAGTGGCCAGGAGCAGTCGACTGAAATGGTGAAGCGAGGGAAGGGGATGCGTTGACCGACCAGCTTCGCGGCTACGTACCCGATGATGATGGAACAGCGACAGCAGCATGGTTGCTCGGTTGATCGATTCCTCTGCACACTTACTCGCGACGAACGCCAGTCTCCATCGGTGTGGATGTGTGTTTATACGGAAATGTATTTTCGAGACTTACACGACGGTCCGGTCGTACGGACACACGGCCAGGATGGCGTTGCGGAAGTCGCCCGGCAGTCTGTAGACGCACTGCGCCGCGGTCGTCGAGCTGCCGCAGCTGTTGCCGACGTACGAGTTGGCGTACTTCTGGATGATGCCGTTCGGGGCGCCCGACTGGACCCGCATCGTGAGCTGGTAGTTACCGTAGCTTGCACGCCGCATCTGGCACGAGTACGGCGAGAACGCGTTCGGGGATTCCAGCGACTTGCCGATGCGAGCGCTCGCGCTGCTGAGCGGGGACCGACCCACAGCGAGCATGTACGTGCCCCTCGGGAGGCGCCGCACCATGTACGAGTCCTGCGTGCTCAGCGAGCCATCACGGCGGCCCTTGCCGTAGTAGTAGCTGTTGTCGTCGCCTTCGTCGTCGTTGAACGCGACCAGCGAGAACACGCCAGACGTGGCGTCCCGACTGTAGAGAAAGATCTTGGAGTCGATGAACGCCGAGTCGCAGTCGCGGTTGACGTCCTTGAACGTGCGGTTGTTTGCAGTCTCCATCGACAAGACGTCGAACTCGACGAGCGCCGACGGCTCGGTGATTTGTAAGGTGTACTGGTCCACGGTCACGTGGCTGTCAAGGAACCGGAAGATCGTGCCACGCACGGTCTCGGTCACAATGCGGGTCTGTGCGGATGCCACCGCCAGGAAGGCCGCGCTGAGCACGAGCAGCACAGCTGAAAACGTGGCAGGGCGAGGTCGTGCCATACTCGATGCTTGAGGACACGGAAGGTAGTGGCTGTACGGGTAGGTGTGCGGGCGCGTGTATGGCGTTTTTCCAAATGACAATGGGGGTGTCTGGCTGCTGGAGTGTGCTTGCGCGGAGTTGGATCGTTTGGTGGCGAATTGCTGCTGCTTCCTGGCGCGTTCCAGAAGAGACGCAATTTCCAATTTGGGCGGGTGGTTTCTCATGCCCATGCGACGTGTGTGCGTGCATTTGTGTGTGGTACGGTGCCCTATGCGAGCGACATCACCATGCAGGTCGCATTGAATGTACCACGAGACAGGGCATCGGCGACGGGAAATCGAAAGAGATCGCATGCGGCAAGTGCGACGGTGTCTGGATTGTTTCTGCGTGGTGAGAAGGTCTGGAATGGCCCACCACATCCCAACTCCGACCAGGATTTGCGTCTCGGACGGCGCTGCTGTCCATGGAAGGCGCGCATCACGTTCTCGGATACGGTGATATTATATAATATCGTCACTGCGGTTCCAAAAGCTATATTATCACAAAATGGGGCAAAACAACGTCGAAGCGATCTGTAGGATACAGGAGACCCGACCTGCGTTGCCTGTCTAGGGGCGAGATTAGTTGCCGAGCAGGTCGTAGTCATCGAGCTTGTCGTTGTACTTCATGACCGTGCGCTTGATCTTGGAGCTGTCGACCCACGTGACGAAGTCCTCCATGGAGCGCGTGACGAGAAACGCCGGGTCGGTCACGGCCGTCGGGCCTACGCGGACGTGGCCCTGCTCGATGAACGTCGTGGCCTCCTTGATGGTCTCGGCCATCTTGACGCGCACCATCACGACGGGCAGGCGTCGGCGGCAGAACGACGAGACCGTGACCTCCTCGGCCTTGAGCAGGCTCTTCTTGGTCGGGATGAGCCCCATGTTGTAGAGCTTCTCGAGCATGGCCTCGGTGGTCTTGATGCGGAACGGGTCGTTCGCGGGGCGCTTCTTGAGGCGCGACACGACCTTGGCGATGTGGCCCACGAGGCGGTTGTACTTGTGGTACTGCTCGCGGTCCGGCAGCCGGTAGCGGCGGATGACCTTGATCTCGTGGAGGTTATTCTCCTTCTTCCAGTCGAGCAGGTCGACCTTCTTGAGCAGCTTCTGCTCGTGGAACTTCAGTTGACGCATATTGGCTTCTCACGCGCTGCACCACCACAATAACAAACGTCAATACAATGCGTTCCACAACATATACGTGCTCGCCTCCGCGCCGCCGCAGCGGCAGCGCGTCGGCAGCAAGACGTCCATCGTCCATCGCTCACCTTCTTGGTGTTGCCTTCGAGAGCGTTGTGGCTTTTCACCCCCGCCAAGTCATTGCATCCAATCACCCTCTTATCGCAACATTCTCCAATTCATCAGGCAATATCACCTTTATTTAGCAACTTGGACTGGTCCTGCCATTCGGGACGCGCTCTCAGCTCCGCTACGGGACAGCTGTGCCACCCACCCGTGTCCAATTCGGGACTTCGGGACCAATGGCTCCGAGCCAACCGAAAAGGCTCACCTTGGTACCAAGTTAGCCGCCGGACGCCAAGGAGTCTCTCGTGCATTCCGCAAGAAATCCCCGGTGCCCGACGTAAGTAGAGCCACCATGACGGCCGTGGAGATGGAGAAGAAGAGCAAGAAGAAGAAGCGGAAGCAGTCCGTGGACGAGACGCCCGTCGCGGCCGCCGGCAACGACTTCATCGCGCCCGAGTCGAGCACGCCCAAGATCGACACGAGCAAGTGGCCGCTGCTGCTCAAGAACTACAACCTGCTGAACGTGCGCACGGGCCACTACACGCCGATCCCGGTGAGCACGAGCCCGCTCAAGCGGAACCTCCACGACTACGTGCGCTACGGCGTGATCAACCTCGACAAGCCGGCGAACCCGTCGTCGCACGAGGTCGTGGCCTGGATCCGCCGCATTCTGCGCGTCGAGAAGACGGGCCACTCGGGCACGCTCGACCCCAAGGTCACGGGATGCCTCATCGTGTGCGTGGACCGCGCCACGCGCCTCGTCAAGGCCCAGCAGGGCGCCGGTAAGGAGTACGTCGCCGTCGTGCGCCTCCACAGCGCCATCGACGGACAGGCCAAGCTCGCGCGCGCGATCGAGACGCTCACGGGCGCGCTCTTCCAGCGCCCGCCGCTCATCTCGGCCGTCAAGCGTCAGCTGCGCATCCGCACGATCTACGACAGCAAGCTCATCGAGTTTGACCAGGACCGCAACCTCGGCGTCTTCTGGGTGAGCTGCGAGGCCGGCACGTACATCCGTACGCTCTGTGTGCACCTCGGCCTCGTGCTCGGCGTCGGCGGCCACATGCAGGAGCTGCGCCGTGTGCGCTCGGGTGTGCTCGGCGAGGCCGACTCGATGGTCACCATGCACGACGTGCTCGACGCGCAGTACCAGTACGACACGTACAAGGACGAGTCGTACCTACGCCGCATCGTGCGCCCGCTCGAGGTGCTGCTCACGACTTACAAGCGCATCGTCGTCAAGGACTCGTCGGTCAACGCCATCTGCTACGGCGCCAAGTTCATGGTGCCCGGTCTCCTGCGCTTCGCCGACGACATCGACATTGGCGAGGAGGTTGTGCTGATGACGACCAAGGGCGAGGCCATCGCCGTCGCCATCGCCCAGATGACGACCGCTGTCATGGCCACGTGCGACCACGGCGTCGTCGCCAAGGTCAAGCGCGTCATCATGGAGCGTGACACGTACCCGCGCCGTTGGGGCCTGGGCCCGATGGCCCAGAAGGTCAAGGGCCTCGTGAAGGAGGGCAAGATCGGCAAGTTCGGCAAGGTCAACGAGAACACGCCGGCCGAGATCTCCAAGCTCTACGGCGCCAATGGCGCTGCTGCCGCTGACAAGAAGCCGCTGATCGAGGAGGTCAAGGCGGCCGCCTCGGACGACGAGGACGAGTCGGAGCGCAAGAAGCAGAAGAAGGAGAAGAAGGAAAAGAAGGACAAGAAGGACAAGAAGAAGCGTGACGCCGACGAGGCCGCGGTCGCCGACGCCGGCGCGTCCCCAGAGAAGAAGAAGTCGAAGAAGAAGAAGAAGAAGTCGGCGGGCAGCGACTCGGAATAAGTGTTCGCTCCCCCTCCCTCCTCCTTTTCTACAGACCACACAAAAATCGAAAGAAGTTGCATGCCTCATCGATTGTGCTTCGATCGCTCCCGCATTCTCCTGCCACCCGCCCCTCTTCCACACGTAGAGTGTCCGCGGGTCTTTCGTCGACTACCACCAGCAGCTAGGCGCAGTCTCTCGGAGACAGCGGACCCACCAGTTTTTTTCTTTCTTTCTATTCACTTCATAGTGCTCGTTGAGTTCATGTATACAAACTGTACACTGGTCGAATCCCTCAACATGTCTTTCGGCCTTTTGCTAAGTTGCTCCTTGCCAGCCTTTATGTAGAGCAAATTGCTCTATTGCTCTGAGCAATGCGGATAGACGGTCGTGAAATCACTGCCCAGAAACGCTTCTTCAACAGAATGGAGCGTGAGAGAGAGAGAGGGAGACTGAGAGGATGCGTCGTGGTGGTGTCGTGGGTTTTCTCGTGGTGACAAGACGTAGTGAATTTGTTGTTTGTGTGTGTTTGGTTGCCCCTACGGTCTATTCGTCTATTCCTCGTCCATGTCCTCGAACTCGTCGTCGTCGTCGTCGTCGACGTTGCTGCCGTCGTCCTTCTCGGCGAGCGCCGTGAGCTTGGCGATCTCCTCTTCCTCCATCGCCCGCCACTGTTCGGGCGAGGGCTCCGGGTATCTAGACAGGAAAGGCAGCAAAGCCAGCTGGCGCGAGATCTTGACGGCGCGCGCGAGCTGACGCTGCTGCTTGGCCGTCAGGCCCGTGAAGCGGCGCGGGCGGATGCGGCCGGTGGGGGAGATGAAGAGGCGGAGAAGGTCCACATCCTACACAACATAGCACAAAAGCCACGTCAGAGATTGAGATCGCACTACAGTTGATATCCTGCTTATCAAGGCGGGGCTCACCATTGCCAGCTCGACCGGGTCCGGGTGGTTCGCGCGGACGAAGTACTTCCACGGCTTCTCCTTCTTCGTGCTGAACGGCTGTCGCTTCTCACGAGGGAGCATCCAGTTGAGCATCTCCGGCGAGTACGCGACGCCCTGGTCCCACTGCAGGAACGGGTCGGCGCCAGCGTCGTCGTCGTCATCCATGTCACCCTCGCTGGCCATGATCAGCGACGAGTCGTAGTTGGGCATTTCCTGTCGTTCCAAACCAAAGAATGTGAGCTCCCCATGGACTACTCACAGTGCCCCACAGTTGCAACATCGACGTACAATGTAGAGACGGTCGTCCTCGATCTCGGGGACATCACCCGACTCGAGGTTGGCGAGCTCACGCTCGTACTTGGCCGCCCACTCGGCGTCCGTGAGCTCGGCGTCCTCGTCGTCTTCGTCGTCCTCGAGCAGCTCGTCGTCATCGAGCTCCTGGCCCTCGAGCAGCTTCTCGAGCTGCGCCAGCTCGTCGTCGCCGTCCTCACCGTCGTCGCCGTCCTCCTCGCTGTCACTGCCGCTCTCGGCGATCTCGAGATCCACGTCCACGAGCGCCTTGAGCAGCTCCGGGTCGAGCTTCTCCCTGCCCAGGATCTCGACCTCCGGCGGCACCTCCGTGATATCAGCGTCGACATCCACAAACTTGTCGTGGAGCGACTTCTTCTCGAAGCCTACACCGTCCAACAAAGAGATATTGAGTGTGAGTGCCACGGTCGCATTGAGCACGACACAGGCCGATGGCACAACGCACCCTTGTCCTTCTTGGACGAGAACGGGCGCATCAGCACGAGCTGCTGCTGCGCCAGCAGCGCCTGGCGCGCGCCGGCATGCGTAGTGACGTTCTTGGTAGCCTGGCGGCTCAGCGCTGTTGTATCCGTAGGCACCACACATTAGCAATCATGTCCATCCATCCGTAGCAGTTCGCCGCCGGGGGAAGAGAGCGGCAGCGCCTGCGTGCCACGCAGACGCAGCTGCCATCCGATCCCCACGGCGGCCGCGGGCCGCTAGAGGCGAGCAGCGACTGGGAACGCACCAGCGAGCGCGGGGCGGAGCCACACGCGGACCATGGTGTCTCTCCGTCCTTGGTCAATCCAATCCAGCGAGCGGCGCCCAAGCGATCACGGCCGAGCGTTCTGGCGGGTCGAGCGAACCACTCACTTGGTGTCGGACTGGTGGGTCCCGAATGTCCCGTGTCCGAACCCACGGTAGATAAGGGATTTCATGCACTCTATTCGGGACAAGACGGACTGAGCCGTAGTTAACTCAATCCAATACATTACTAGGTTGGGCCATGAAAATGGGGTCGCCGTGGTTGCAAGCCACCACCACGCGTTACCTTGCCCGAGAGAAAACGCCACGCCGGTCTCGTGTTTTTTATTTGTTTTTCGATTGCTTTTACGTCTTGTCCATTTGTCGAACGTGCCGAGCCAAACTATACAAATGCACCACCAGCCGGATCTACGCCTTGGCTACCTCGCTGACCTCCGTCGCCGAAAGGCAGCGTGACACCAGAAGCGAAACCAAACCTATACAGCAGCGCAGCTAGCAGGCGGTGCGCAGGCCTATTGCCTTTGTGAGTCTTCAGCTTGACCGGGGGTAGCTCGCTTCAATCACGAGTCATTGCACTCGAGAAAAGAAAATGCCGCGCCCGTCAAGTGCCCACTACTGCTCCTGAGCATCAGTTGCCCGATCCTGTGTTCGAGGCCGCCAGCAGCTCTATCTTCTTCCACTTCTCGCCCTCCTTCTCCTTCTTGTCGGTCTGCGCCTGCTCCTTAGACGCGTAGTCCTTCGCACACTGATCATACAGCGCCATATCATAGTCCATGTACAGCTTCAACACGTTCTGCAGTGGCAAAGAAGAAGTGAGCATGCGAAGTAGCAATGATCCATATCCCGTTCAAGTACGAACCTGAGCCAAGCCTTCGACCGTCGTGTTCCAGTGCCCCATCGAATTCTTGTGGAGCGGCCCGTAGATCACTGGCAGAATGAGATGAGCATGCTGCTTGCTGAGGCATCCGTTGTTAACGAGATGCTCGTTGTTCCACAAGAACAGAGTTCGCTCTGACACTTGGAAGTGCTGGCTGCCTAGCCACTTCGCAAGTGCCAAGAAAAGAGGCTTGTGCACTTGCTGAAGCTGCTCCGATCCCATGAGCTCCAGGATCTCCTCCAGCTCGTTCAAGAAGATCACTTGCTTCGACGAGCACGACCACGGCCAGAACTTGATGATGCCTTGAATGACCGGGATGGCCGTATCGGGATCCTTCTCAACGTACTGGGTGATACAGTACGACAGTTGCTGGTGATACATTGACACACACTTGGGCTTGTGGAGAGGCACCAGCGCGCGGATCAAGAACTGGAGGTGCTCAGCCTTCAGCGGCATCGCGAAACCGTTGATAATACTGCCCAAAATCTCCAGCAGCTCACCGACACCGTTGTGGCGTTCCGTCTCGTACACAAATCGGTAGAAGACGTTGCTGATCGCCTTCCGGATAAACGATCGGTGCGACATGAACTTGCCGTAAATGCGATGGAGAATGGTCTTGAGGTAGTCCCGTTCGCGCGGGTCCTCGCTATCAAAGAGATCGATGATGGCGAGGCAGAACTTCTGGTCCACAAACTTCTTCGCGACCTTTGCGTTGACCTCGCCGGAGACGATGAATCGCAGGAAGAATTCGTAAACGACTTGAAGGTGCGGCCAAGACGCTTCCAAAACCGGTTCATCTTCCTCAGGATCAAAGTCCTCCGTCTGAGGGGGGAGGGCACGGCAAATGTTGGCGGACTGAGGAGGGTAGACAGTCATGAGTGTAAAGTTAGCTGATCTGGACCGGCACCAAAGTATCAAACAATGCGCCACGTACCACCATCGCCATGATATCAGGCATGAGCGCCTCGGTGAAAATCTTCTGTCCACCCGGGTTGTTGACGTAGTCGACGAGCTCCAGCAGGGTCTGGCGCTTCAAGTCCTTGCCACTACACGCCGAACAGAGTGAGGACCGAGCCGCAATTACCTGTCAACCCGAAACAGTATAACTCACCGCTTGTCAGACGTGGGGTCATCGAAGTTGAAGATGACCGAGCACAGTTCCAACTTCTGCTGGAACAGGGCCTAATTACACAGCGCGACGCCTGTGCCGTTAGTACGTGGGTGCACATGATACTATCGAGCGCAATCAGCAATGTCGTACCTCGCGTCTCTGAAGAGCCGTATCCTTCAGGTGCGGAAGGTCCTTGAGCGCCTGGATCTTCTGGTTTCTCGCCAGGAAGGAGCGACGGCGCTCGCGCTTCGGCAGCGATACATCCGAACGGGCAACTTCTCCCACGGGGGAAGTCGCACCGTTGGCACCGGGAGCGAGCTTCGGTCCGTCGACATCAACACGGTCCGGCGACTGGCCGGGGATGTGCTCGCCGTTGTTGCTCAGTTTCCGCTTGACTGTCTGCAGCATTCCCTTCATCTCGTAGACACTATCCGATTGCGCCACTCGTTGGTCTCGTTAAGGTCTACGAACTATGAGACCAGTGAAGACACCGCTATATGGGAATGAAAGCGCCAAGTCAGTGAAATCCGCATTTCTGAACACACCTCCTTAGGAGGGGGAGGCTGTGAGGAGGGGCAAGCCGCCCGGTGAAACCCAACCGGGGACTTGCAAAGTGACTAGTTTCGGCGGGGAGAGCACGAACACCACGCGTCACGCCATCATACTACAACGGCAGACAGTCACCGGAAGAGCACCCGCCATCTCCCCCCCCCCAACACTCCCCCTTTGCTCCCCCCTAGCCTCCCCCTTATCGCATCCCATTCGTACCTCTCGTTCGCGCGCTGCTACTCCGTGAATCGTCGCCCACGCACAGGACTCTCTGTTCGCGCCGTCCGGATGATGGGGTCGTTGGGTGTGATGGCTTAGCTCCCCCCCTCGTTTCCTCCTTCGTTTCGGGGCGTCTCGCTTCTCTTGGTACTGGCGACGGGACTCGTCCCCCTTGGCGCTCTAACACTCACTCGCACACGGACGCGCTCGTCTCGACAGAGTGCAACGTGTGCGCGGAAGGAAGTCGTGGGAGGCACTGATGTCGCTCGTCCGCCCGCTTGTTTGTGTTTTTCTTCCTTGTCCCCACACTAACCCTCTCACAGAGACAGCGCGGCCGGCCGACCTGCGAGAGTTTATCAAACTCATCGCCCCCCTTTTTGGATCGATCATGTTCGCAAAACAAGGTGTCTTGAATCATGTCCCACTGCGAGCATTAGGTTAGTCAAGAATACCTTATTATGAGCAGATAGGCTGATATTCTGACGTCTAACGAAATTTGGTGGACGGCAGAAGATAGCAGCTGGGCTGTGTGCAACTTGGTGTGGCGCGTGATGCCCCTCTGAACTGATGCAAAAAGGTTTTTGCCTCCCCCCTTCCCCTTGGCCTGGCCCCCTTTGTGGGCCGCGGTCACGCCAAAAATACTCCGCTGCCTTGGCCCCTCGTGCTGTGTATTCATGGGAGATGGCTCCCCCTGGAGTCTTTGTGAGCAATCCGGGCTTTTTCGTTGTGTGGTGAGCTGCGCGGTATTTCCCAAGGACCGGAGCAGTTCATTATTTGATTTCGTAGGCGGGCTGTATCATTCATGACAGAATTCAAATGGATTCTGCTAAAACCGAGACAATCACTCTCGTAGGTGGACTGGAACCTTTCAGGATCGCCAAGGGTTGCCGTTCAGGTACTGTATCGGGTACCATGGGCCGTTTGAGATCATAACATGCGTGTTGCTCGAGAGGTTCGAGAGCGGATCTGGCCACGTGCACCGTCCAACTTTCGTGATGTAGGCAGCCACAGCGTGGCTGACCAAAGTAGTCATTTCGAATACTACGCACGTTCGTCGAGCGGCTTGACACAGCTTCCGCCGAAGGAGAGAATGCGACCTTCCAACTTACAACGGCAGCGAGAGCAGAGACGGCAACGCGAACGATCGCACTTATGGATTCGCTCTGTGCTCGTGCCGTGAGATTTCCAGCCCGAGCGGTTCGTGCCCACAGCACAATTACGATACGAACTTCCATGCGAATGGCCAAAGCTTGCATACAGATTTGATATCTAGGCGACTACGCATGATATTTAGCAAAGATTGACCAACACGCAACAAGGCTACATACATTATTCATCCACTCAGAACGCGGGCGCGTCGTACATGACGTCGATCTGCTTCTGGTAGTACTCGACGAGCTGCGGGCGCTTGAGCTTGAACGTCGGCGTGATCTTGTCGTTCTCGACCGTCCACAACTCGTCGTGGAGGTGGATCTTGGGCACGCGCTCGAAGCGGAAGAGTCCATACTTCTTGGCCAGCTCTTCCATGTCCTTGAGGATGGCTTCCTTGAGCGCGTCGGTCGCGCAGTGGTCCTTGAGGCTCGCGTCGGTCTTGTAGCCGTTCTTTTGCGCCCACTCCTTGACGTTCTCCTGGTCGGGAATAATGACACCGACCAAGTAGTTCTGGAGCGAGTGGCCGTGCACGAAGACCTGGGCCACAAGCGGACTCTTGATGTACACGTTCTCGATTTTCTCCGGCGCCACGTACTCGCCCTGCGACAACTTGAAGATGTTCTTTTTGCGGTCGATGACAGCAAGCGTGCCGTCGGCGTTCCACTTGCCAATGTCGCCCGTGTGGAGCCAGCCGTCGGCGTCGATGGCCTCGGCGGTCTTCTCCGGCTCCTTGAAGTAGCCGCTGAAGATGTTCGGACCGCGCACGCAGATCTCGCCGCGCGGCTCGGGCTTATCGTTGCTCGTGTACTTCATGTCCGGGACGTCGAATAAGCAGACCTCAAGTCCTGGGACCGTGAGACCCACGTGCGACCCGGGAGGGAAGCATTCCGGGCTGAGCGAGATCATCGCACACGTCTCGGTCATTCCGTAACCTTCAACGACCGAGCAACCGAACACAATCTGCAAGAACTCTTTGCAGTCCTGGGAGATCGGCGCAGACCCGTTCAGCATCAGCCGCATCTCGCCGCCCATGAGCATCTTGACCTTGTTGAAGATGAGTGCGTCCCAGAACGCGTGCTTCACGTGACCCTGCGCGAGATGGCGCTTCTTGGACTTGTACGCCATGTTGAACAGCAGCTTCTTGAGTCCGCCGGCCTTCTCAACGCCCTGCGTGATCTTGTCATGCACGCGGTTGAGCACACGAGGCACGGACGGGAAGACCGTGGGCTGAAGGGCCGCGAGGTCGTCGATGAGCTTGATCACCTCTCCCTGGTAAAAGCCGATGGCACCGCCAGCGTAGACGGTCGTGGCTTGCATAGCGCGTTCCATGACGTGGGCTAACGGGAGGTACGAGAGGTGCACGTCGTGCTCGTTGAGGGGGAGAAGCGTGTGCGACGCGCGCGCAGCGCTGGTCATGTTCCGGTGGCTCAGTAGTGCGCCCTTCGGGTTGCCCGTCGTGCCAGACGTGTAGCAGATCGTGGCGACGTCCTCAGGCGTCGGCGGTTCGGCGTTGACGGGCTTGTTCTTCCCGACCTCCATGATCTCCTTCAAGCTCTTGAGCTCCACGCCCTTGGCGCTCGCTTCCTTGCGCTGCTCGTCAGCCACGTCTTCGAATTGGACAATGATCTTCACGTTCGGGCACTGATCAATCACTTCCATGAGCGCCTTGCACTGTGGCTGACCGCAGAACACGACGCGCATCTCCGTCTGGTTCATGATGAACGGGATAGCAGTGGGGCCTAGCGTGTCGTACAGCGGCACGAGCTGGTACGCCATACGGTTTGAGCCGTGCTCCACGAGCACCCACTCATAGCGGTTCTTGCTGAACACGCCCACGGGCTCCTGGCGCTTGAGGCCCAGCTCGTTGGCCATGCCGCCCGCCATGGCCTCCACTTGCTCAAGGAACTGCTTGTACGTGACCCACACGAAGGGTCCGGCCTCGCCCGTGGCCTTGTCGATCTCGCGCCAGCCGAAGATGCGGCGCGAGCCGTCATCCACGCGGCGGCGCTCCATGAGGTTCGTGTACAGCGTCTCGTGCGGCTTGTAGAGCAGCTTGTCGTCGAGCATGCGCACGGCGCCGTGCGTTGCCGTCTTGGAGTCGGGCACTTCGTGCCACGACGGCTTCCGGAGATCGAAGAGCGACTGCGACGAGCCCTGCCCCATGGTCTTGGTCTGCTTCTCTTGCGCGGGTGGTCGTGAGTGTACGCTTGGTGGCGAATCGCGGAATGATCAACGCGCTCGCCGGCGGCGGCAATTGCGGCCGAAGCGAGCGAGCGAGCGAGCGTGGAACCTGACGACGAGAGGAGCAGCTTCGGTGGGCGGGGGGATGGGAGTTCAAGTGCGGAGGGGCCCTTGCGTCGCAAGGCTTGCGAAGCGCAATCGCAATCACTCTCGTCAGCACGGAGAAGAAGAAGAAGGAGGAGGAGGAGATCCCGTCGGCTGGACTGGTGTCCAGCTGGTCCTGAAAAGCTCCAGGTCATTTGACACAAGTGTACCATAACTTATGATATTCAAGTACACTCCTGTCCCACCTGGAAGTGCACCTACTTGTTTGGGTTAGGAACACGACTCCGAACACTTGGTGTCAGCTTCGTGTTCAAGCGACGAGCCCGATCCTGCCAACGCACCAGAACGGAGGGAACCGCTTTTCGAACGAAGAACAGAGCGTGGAAGCGAGTGGGGTGATGGATAGAGCGGCAGGAGGCCCACCCTCTTTTGTACTGTACTCCTCTTTCCCCCTCTACACTAGATGGAACCCCACATACGGGTCTTCCGGGGGTCACAGAAGCCGCCTCGACTGACAGTAAGCAGTCCCCACAACGTGCTTACTGCACACCTCGTGCTCCCCGTGGAGGCGCTCCACTGGAAGCGCTCCACACGGAACGTAGAGGTACTGTAGTACTGAACTTCATGGGTCTCCGTGTGACATTTTCCATGTTCGAGATGACAGCGCGTGGGGAAGGTCGGACGATGGCGAAGCTTCGATGCCCGGTGGTTCCAATCTTCAAGGTAGATGCGCCGCGAACGACCGATCGGTTTGCCACTGTTGTCGCACTCGTTTGGGACCAGTTCGCACCCATCGGGTGCGCGGTACGGTATCCGCATTGGATACAAGTTCACCACGCGAAACCTGGAGAAACCCGACGAGAATCGAACAATCTGGGAGTCCTAGGCGTTTTCATCCTGCGTGGAGATGTGCCATGCGGCCGGCATGGTTTTTAATCAGCGTCCATGTCGACTTGTGCAGCGCCGGGTTCGCCACAAGGCGGTGGCGAGGGAAGGTGTTGAAGAAGCCAGTCGAAGGTTCCAAACCCGAGGTTCGAACCGCCGCGCGGGCCCGTTTGCGCCTCTGTTCTCTGCCACACCGGACAATCGACCAGTTAGTCAACGCGACGATGCTCCAGCTGCACGCGCATAGCGTCTGCTGTGTAGATGCTCTTTGTGGGTACAGTTTCACGCCTCGGAATCAAAAAGCTCACATCCGCTCTACTGTACAGCTCTGGTACAGCGGAGGATTCTCTCTGTCGACCGACTCGGACGGCCGACCTTGCTGCCACTGCAATCCATCCAGGAGAGACCAAATAAATATCCCAACGGATATCCTCGTACGTAGCTGGGGCACGAGGAGTTGACAAGGGAAGAAGCCTCAGATGCCCCACAGAAGCAGCAGGAGACAAGTGAGGCTGGGGTCGCCCCGCCGTTTTCTGTCCCGGTTCGTTTGCCTCGGCCCCTGATATGCCGCTTAATCGAGGCTCAGATCTGACTCGTGGTTCCTACGTATCGGATTTCAAAGCATTTCTGAGCTAGTGAAAATCCGAATTGACAGAAAATGGAACCATCACTCTGGTCGCTGTTTGAAGTGCGGGGCAACCTTCCTGCGTCCCTTGGCGACGGATGTGCCCACACACGGCAAGCGGACACCACGAGGGCACGTATCGCTATGGAGATTAGTAGTGTTCATATTAGCGTGAGGGGTTATCTCAGCCGCCCTGATGATGCTGGCGGCTGGCGTTCTGACTTTGGGGGCTCTATCAAATGCGACATGCAGGCGCCTACGTGGCCGCGAACGTGTTGAGCGACGTGAGGCGCGCGGCGATCTCGTCGGTCGCGCAGATGAGGCAGCTCATGACGATAAAGTCCTCGACCGCGACGTGGTTCTCCGCGGTCTGCAGCAGCAAGTACTTGCCGTACGCGTTGCGCAGCCGGTGGGACGCGTCCTTGATGGAGAACGACTCGACGTTCAGCAGCGCCGCCTCCATGGCGCGCCGGCCGTCGCCGACGTACAGCGGCGGCGTATTGGCGCCGTTCGCGGCGCTACGGGACAGGGGGCTCTCGAGGTAGCCCTTGCTGGAGCTGGAGCCCGACATGCCCGGAAGCGCGCTCAGCAGCGAGCTCGGGGCAGACCAGATGCGACCCAGAATCGACTTGGACGAAGGCTCCTTGACTGGTGCGGTACGGAAGCTGTCGCTATGAGCCGAGGCGGCGTCCGCGACAGGCAACGTCGTGGACTCTTCGATGGTTTCGGGTATGCCGTCGGCGGTCGGCTCGGGCGACACTTCGCTTGGCTCACGGAACACGGCGTGCGCTCCACGCTTGTCTTCGTACATTTCCAGCTCGAGACGGAAGCCGTGGTTGAGCGCGTCCATGAACTCCGAGTACGAGACCTTGCCATCCTGGTTGCGGTCCACAAGGCGCATGAACTCGGCGACGTACTGATCCATGTGCACGTTGCCGCGCGCAGCAACGGGGATCAACTTGTCGAGAAGCGTGGCCAGCTCTTGCGGGTCGACCTCTCCACTTCGATCGACATCAGCCAAGCGGAAGGCCTCCTTCATCTGCATGAACAGCGCGTTCTCCTCGGCGTCGGACTGCGCAAACTTCTCGTCGAACAGCATGACCAGCGTCTCCAACGCCTCGCTCACTGAGCTGGCGTAGTCATCCTGCGACGAGTACCACGTGCGTTGCGCCTCAAGAAGCGCCTTCATCTCCATGCTGAAGCTGCCCGTGTCCGAGTTCTGACGCAAGTGCAAGTCCTCCGAGTTGCGACGACGCTCGTGCCACTCGATCAAGTCAACGAGGATACGAAGATGCGCTAGCAGGTTCTGGCACACGTCGAGCACATTCTGGTACTTGTCCACCGAAAACAGCGGGCGCCACAGCTCCGGTTCCAGTGACGCATCCGTGAGAAGCTTGGCTTGCTGCTCGAGCTGCTGGGTGAACGCTCCGTCGATCTGCTTGCGCAGCTCTTTGCCTTCTTTGGGATCAAGAACGTCTTGGGCCTGCTCGTCTCCTCCACGTTCGACGGCGAGGTGGTGACGGTACACTTTCTTGAGGCACTCGCCGTAGTCGTTGAGGAAAGTGCGGATGTTGGCTCTCAACAGCGTGCGCGCACTGCGTGGGCGGAAGACCATTTCGACGACGATGAGAATCATGATGCCGAGCGAGTTCTCCGTCAAGCTCGAGTACGAGACGCCCTTGAAGCCAGTAGGATTCCGGCAGCTATGCTCCAGCAATACCGATGCGGCCATGAATGCAGAAACCATGCCGGCGTTCTTGATGTAGCTGCCGCTGTAGTAGACGTACATCGACGCCATTGTCCACAGACACAGCACGATGTTGTTGAAGGTGTTGTACACGGCGTTGCTCGGGGCCTTGCAGATGAAGAAACTGAAGATCGAGGGCATCACCGTGCCAGCAACAAGGCCGCTGATGCGGTTCACTGTGCTGCCGTACGTGCCGCCCCTGTAGTACTGCGCTACCATGGCAATTGCGTTGGGCACCGTGGAGCTAAACCCGAAGACGAACGTGGAGAAGCACAATCCGATAGCCACGCCGAGCGTCGTGCGAAGCGAGAAGATCACGATCGGCATCGGGTACGCGTCTTTCTTCCAGAACGATCGGACGACGTGCTTGAAGAAGCCTCCCACTCGGTGCTTGGTCGAGTAATTCTTCTTGTTGTACGTGTTTTCGAACTCGCACAGCGTCTGCACGAGCGTGTGGAACGAGTACAGAAAGAGGTTCAGGGGCATCGAGCTCACGACCTCTCCGGGTGTGCGAATGGTGTCGTTGGCGAGAAGCTCGCCGTACAGGAACGTGAACTTCTTCAAGATCTTGGACAGGCTCTGCTCCAAGCTGTTGAAACCAGTCGAAGGCATGACCTTCGACGCCGAAAGTACCTTGGACGAGATCTCATCCAGCAGATCGTTTGTCTCCACTTGCACGAGGTAGATGTTGCGCTGGAGCTTGTTCATGAGCGTGGTATGAGTGGACGGGCACGTTTCGAGCTCGATAGCGAACTTCATGGCATTGAGATCCTTGATCAGACGGCCGTAGAGGTGCACGAACTGCTTGACGATCGTCTTGTTGAAGTTGAAGTACCAGCCACCGCCGACAAGTTCCTCCCACCAGGCATCTTCGAGCAACTGTTCCATGGTCTTCAAACGCGCTCGCGAACCGTCCATCAGGCGTCCGAGTTTCAAGCGGAAAAAGTCCATCTCGCGAATGTCGCGCGCGCGGAAGCAGTACGCGTCGACGATGAGGTTCATGATCTCTCGAATTTCGTCTGGAGCTTCTTTGATGTGGTCTTGAAGATCTCGAATAGCGAAGAGCGGGTACGGCAGGATCATCGTCGCAAGTGAGATGAGCGTGCCGACGACACCGACAACACAGTACACGGCGAAGTTCTTCATAAGATTCTCGACACTGAAGTAGCCGTCTCCGAGTTCTTTGCGCTCCGTCGGGTAGACGGGGTTCATCGGACTCACGACCGTCAGCACTGAAAGAAGGAAATGCGTCAACGCCATGTCAGTACACAAGAACCAAAGAAGCGACACCAAGTCAGATCGACAGGTTACATACTGAAGTAGAGGTTGGTGCTGACCGCGAACTTCTTGACGTTCATGTCCATAGGCGAGACGAACATGACGAACGTGAAGACCAGGATGAGCGGGATGACCTTGGCCCAGTCTTGCAAACTGATGAAGTACTGCGTGCCGTTGAAGTTGACCGACGCCTGGATCAAGTCTTCCTGGTTCATCGGGATGATCGAGAACACGACAAAATTGAAGAGCAGCGCGATAGCCACGCCAATATCGATCTGCCAAATTTGCATGACCGCGCCGCCGATGTTTCGCGATGCCGCGAAGATCGTCATCACGGCCGCCCAGCTCAGGCCGCCGATGTAGTACGAGCTCGGAAGGAAGTACCATGTGCGATTGCTGCCGGACGGCGCGTGGGTCTGCGCGACACCGGCGAGCAAGACGCCCATGGCGATGCGGAAGCTCAGCATAACGTCGGTCTTGAATGCATCTGCGCAACAAGATCCAACCCGTCAGTCAAACAAGAAGTCGCGAGAAAGGGGAGAACCGCCTCCAACGTACTTCTGGCCTTGTCAAGGTGCATGATCTTGCGCACAATCTTGTCGGGCGCGAGCGACGGCATCGCGCGCTTGCCGCCGCTCGCCTGCTTGCGCATGCGCACGCGCATGGACGACTTGGGCGCGAGCGGCGGGCTCTTGAGCCCCCAGTACGTGTCGCTGCGCACCTCGCGCGTCGGCGACGGCGACTGCGGCGGCGATGCCTGGGCCGACGGCTCGGCGCCCGCGGCGTGCGAGCCGCCGTCGGACGACGACATGGTCTCGGTATGGCGGTCCATCGTCACGCGCGTGCTGTGGCGTGGCGGGTCCGCGGCTACTTGAGAAATGATCGCGGCAGTGGCATTGCGCCCGGCCGTCATTATTAGTGGCGCATGTCACCCAAGGCGTGAGGGGCGAAAGCGGAGTGAAGGTCCTATCACCATCAGGATCTTATCAAAAATTGAAGGCAGTGCTGATTGGCGGATTATACCACCTATACTCACATCTGATTGATTGAAATATTGATTAGTGTCTTTCATTGGCTATATATGTTATCCAAACGACGCCTTCAACGTGTATACGTTGCCTTTTCTTTGCCTCACCTGATGCACCTGTCAGCAGGCGGATCTGTGACTGAGACAAGTGAGACCCAACGTTTCGCGTCACTCTTATAAAACAGTCACCGCAACAAACGGATCTCCCGCATATACACACGCTCTCTTGTATTGTTTGGTCTAAGATTCGCGTTCGCGTGCGTCGTGTCCAGTCACCGTCACCACTACGCTTCACGTTTGGATCTTGAGCCGCTGCTCATTGCGCGCGTACGAAACCGTCGCAGCGCCACTGGCGCTGGCGCGCGCGTGTCGCGTGAGGTACAGCGCCACGACATCGCGCACGATCGGCCCAGCGGGCGCCTCGGCGCGCGCGAGCGCGTCCGCGAAGAACTCGCGCCAGCCGTCGAGACTGGGCACGACGGGCAGCGCGACGCGCAGCACGCGATCGTGGGCACCGCCGCCACCAACCAGCTCTTGGTCTGGGTCGGCCGAGAGCCGCAGCGACGTGATCATGTAGGCGGCTGGATCGTACACCACGCGCATGCCCGAGATCTGGGGCATCGACGAGCTCATGGCTGGAAACCGTCGCAGCAGATGCTCCAACGCGCGCTGCAGTAAACTCGCAGGCAGCTGCACGACGACTGTCGCGCGCGGCAGAGGTAGTGTGCGCTCGAGCCAGCGCGGCGTGATCTCGAGCCCTGGCGGGTTGAGCAGGTCGCCCTTGATCAGTCCGGCGTGGACGAGCGCAACGTCGGCGTCGAGCACGACACGCAGCGCGTCTGTGACGAGGTACCCAACGCTGCCTTCACCGCAGCGGCACGTTACTCGCGTGCCGTCCAGTGCCGTGAGGGATCGCGCGAGCGGCACTAACTTGCCTTGGGCAAGGTCGTCGGCGTCGACGGCTTGGAGGTATTTTTCCACCACCGCACGGGTCTCGGCGTGGGGCTTATAGCCGCGGTTGTAGAGCATTTGCCACGCGTACTCGACGCTGACTGCTCGCTCCGAAGGCAGCGGTTGCGCGTCAATGTCCTGGTGGTCCTTCTTGGTGATCGTGAGGTGGATATTGCCAAGCCAGAGCGCGTCCTGGCCCGACTTGTGGACCATTGTGTTCCCGACAAACTCCGTTGTGGGCTCGTGGTCGTGGCCGCCGAGGATCAGCGCGATCTCGGGCACCCGCCGCGCGAGCAGCTTGTCCTGCTTCATCTTGAGATGCGTGAGCGCGACGATGACGTCGGCACCGGCGGTCTGGAGCGAAGCGACGCACCGCTTGGCGTGTGCGATCTCGTCTTCGAAGCGGACGGTCGGGCCCGCGAACGGGTCCTCGCCCGTCGCGGTCGTGCAGACACCGAACATGCCCAGTTTCAGTCCGTTCTGGAGCGGTACAATCGCCGTGTCCACGAGACCGTCCATGATCGAGCCGTCCGCCACCGCGCGGATGTTGGACCCGAAACTCTGGAAGCTCGCGGCCTGGAGCAGGTGCTGTAGGTACGTGGCGCTGTGGTCGAACTCGTGGTTGCCCATCACGACGAACTCGATGCCCAGGCAGCGCAGCACCTCCATCATCACGGGCCTGACGCAAAAAAATGCCCCGGTAAGATCTTACTGTTACGTACTGAAAACGTGTCGATACCCAAACACGCACCCTTTGTCCTGGCGGTCGAGCTCGGAGCGCCAGAGGAAGTCGCCGTTGAGCGTGACGACGATCGTCGCGTCCGCGTGCTCGCGCTCCACAGCCGCTCGCGTCGCGTCCAGCAGCGTCTTGAACCCGGCGACGCCTGCGACACACACACACACGCAGCACACAAAACACGGGAGGTGAGCCCGTGCCGCCCAGCTGCTAGTTGCCACACGAGGAGCTCCAAACTGGCGCGATCTCGTACCCTACCTCCCTGGCCGTCGGCGTTCGGCAGCAGCTCGTACACGTCGTTGAGCGTGAGGAACACGAGCTCCGCGCGCGCTGGCGCCGCCACGACGCCATCCGCCTGCATCTTCCTCTTTCTCTCCCTGTCCCGAGACGACTGTGTTCCAGACTCGGGTACATTGAGCTACGTATTGGATTCCAGAGCCGCCCAATAGCTCAATGTACTAGGTTAGCACATAGATATAGTGTGACGTCGTCGACGTCACGTTGAATAAAACAGTTCAAAACCCATTTTTGAGACCGGTTTCAAACAATTCGCTGGTGTTCCGCACTCCGTAAACGTCAGCGCTCTTGTCAAACGACCATCTCACCTCACAAGACCACACAACAGTTTCCCAGCAGCTCCAAACCCCACAATTCCAACACACACAATCGACCACATGAGCGCCCCGACCACGCCCACGCCCACGCCCAAGCCCGGCTCGCGCGTGGCGACGCTCAAGGCGCAGGACCCCAACGCCGTGCGCGACATCATCACGATGCACGCGTACACGAGCGGGCTGCGCGCGGGCGCGGCCACGGGCGCCGTGGCCGCCACGGGCGTCGCGCTGGCCAACACGTACTCGCCGTCGTTCCGCTCGCGTCTGGGCGTGAGCGGCAAGTGGGGGCTCGTGGTCATGTCGGCGCTCGGCGCGTTCACGATCGTCTCGGACAAGCGCCTGCTCGCGGGCGCGCGGAACCCGGAGATGTACCTGGCGTCGCTGGACCCGGCGTACGTCGACCACAAGATCCAGGACAAGAAGCGCCTCAAGTGGTACCAGAGCGCGGCCAACTTTGTGTACGACCACCCGTACCGCGCGCTCGTGGCCGTGGGCGTGCCGCTCGTGGGCGGCATCTACGCGTTCCAGCGCACGAACACGGCCATCCAGGCGTCGCAGCAGATCATGCACGCGCGCATCTACGGCCAGGGCGCCGTGGTCGTGCTGCTGCTCGCGTCCATGGGCTTCCACGACTACATGCACAGCCGCGGCCGCTTCGAGCCCGAGCTGCTGGACGACGATGAGAGCAGCAGCAACGTGATCACGCAGTAAGGCGCACCGCGCCGAGGCGAGTTTCTTCGAAACGAACGACCAATAAGCCAAAATGAATAGAAATGCGATTACGGATCCTCTCGCTGCGCGTCCCTCGCGGGAGGCGGGCGAGTCTGTGCCCCTGTGTTGCCTCGCGCCTTTCACGCGAGGAAACAAAGTACTGTAGCCACGCCGTCGGTCCCCTCGGGTTGACAGTGATCGGATGTTGTAAAAAAGGAGTAGAAGTGTGTATTGTACCATCCACCGCACGGCAGGCTGCACCTGGTGCTCCTTGCGCACGGCTGCCCATCCCAGTCATTTCACGACCGCTTGTGCTTCCACGCGAGCGCCGCGGCGTCGCCCATGCGGCGCGGTCTTGTGCAGCGACGCGCGAGGAAGGCAAGCAGGAAGAACAGGTACACGCCGCCGACCGCGAGGAAAAAGCCGCCGAGGATCGTGTTCTCGCTGCCGAACCACGAGAGCTCGCTAATCACGATGGCCTTGGTGCCGGCGAACGAGCGCACGTAGAAATTGGACTGCACGGCGAACACAAGCGTCGTGTTGGCCGGCAGCTCGTCGCGGAGGATGAACCCGTAGGCCTTGCGGAACGGCTGCATGGCCGCGGTCTCGACCCACACGCGCCAGTGCTCGTTCTCGAGACCGACGCCGACGCCGAAGTCCGGGTCGAGCGGGTCGTGGGCCCACGCCGTGCTGTTGGTGTAGTCGCTCGTGATGTGTGGGCGCTGGTCACCCTCCACGGGCGGGATGATGCGGCTAAAGTTCGGGTTGTGCCACACGGGCAGGAACTCGTCCAGCGACAGGTTCCACGTCGGGTTCTTGTAGGGCGTCGTGTACGTGCGCGCGGCGCCCTTGGACGTGAGGTCCTTGGGCCCGAGCTTCTCGCCGCTCGGCAAGATGCCCTCATGGAGCCAGAAAATGTCGTTGAACATGGTGTTTGCGACGATGCCGCACGGGAACAGCTCGCGCGGCTTGCGCGTGTGCGGCGGGCACTCGCCGACCTCGCACAGCGTGGTCTCCGCGGTCTCCATCGGCGCGCAGGTCGTGAGCAGCATGCCCGGCTTCCACTCGTCCGTGAACTGCATGCGGTCCATCGACGAGACGAAGCGGCGGTGGTGCTGGTGGTACCCTTTCACCTCGTAGAACACGCGCGCGCGGCCGCGCAGCGGCTCGCGGAGCGTGATGGTCACGTAGCACGTGTGGTTGGCGTGGAACGAGTTGGCCATGTCGGGCGCGTTGAGCCGGCAGTTCTCGAGGTCCTTCACGATGCCATCGGCCTGCACGTCGGCGGCGCCGCCGTGCTCTGTCGCGTTCGTGTCCGAGCCGGCGTCGTACACGACGCGGTAGTGGTTGAGCGCCTGCGACTCGAGCAGGATCGCGATGCCCAGCACGGCGCAGCTCGCGGCCACGAGCAGGCTGATGGCGATCGACCAGTTGAGCGTGAGCATGGGCTCCCACATGCGCAGCTTCTGCTGCATAAAGTTGGACGTGGGGGGCCGATTCACGTTCGGCTTTTGGTCGCGCTTCTTGGCAGCGGCGCCGGACGCCGCGTTGGACGGCATGGGCGTCACGATCGCGGTATTGGACCCTTCGAGCGGGATGTCTTCATGGTCGATCACCACGGCAGTCATATTTGTCGACTTGCGCGGGATGTCTTCGAGCGCTAGTTTCTCAGACTGATAGCTTATCTGGGACCGTCGGGGGCGCAAGCGAGTGGCCCAGGCTTTGAAGGTCACGCTTGAATAGCAGCTCGCAAAGCCCAAGAATAGCGGCGGCGCTGTCGACGAGATCTCTCTGAAACTCCTGGGACGATGCAGGCGACAGTTCGTCTATCACTTGGATGCCCAATCGCTTCCGTCCGCGCACCTGGTAGGCAACCGGTACTATACAGTCAATGCGAAATGTTGTTGTGGTCGTTCACGATGCCGCGGGGCGACTCCTTCAAGCCTTATCGGGATGGAACTCAGTGTCTATGGACGCTGTACGCGATGTGTCAGCAAGCGGAACGACCTGGGTCAACGCGGCCGGAGGAGGCGCGCGTCGCTCCTTTTCGAGCTCGAACTCTACTTGGCCGCGCAGCAGAAGCAGCTTGTCCGGGTCCGACTCGTAGCAGACGCGCCACAAGAGGCGCAGCGTCCAAACAGAGATCGTGAGCATTCGACTCGCGACAAACGGCAGCACCGTGAAGTCGATGCGGCGGCCCAGGAGCGTTATGCTGACCAAAACACGGTTCTGGACCTCCCACCAGTCCCAGAGCAGCCCGGCGCAACACGCTGCGACCTGGCCCACGAAATATACAGCGATGACCCCGACTTCCAGACGCTGCTGGAAGCCGAGCCAGTCTTTGGCCGCGGGCGTGAGCGCGTCGAGCGTGAGCACCCAGTGGATCCAGAGCCACGCGCACGCGAGCACGGCGCACGGCGCGAGCCGCCAGTAGAGCATGTCGCAAAAGCAGGCGTGCGCAGCGCTGATTTGGAGGCTCACGAACACAAAGTCGAACGAGAAACACAACGTGCGGAGCAAACGTCGGTGAGCGACGAGCACGTACACGCCGACAAAAGCGGTCGTGGTCAAAAGTGCCCCCACAGAGACCGCGCGCGCGACGGTGGGCGCCCGATCGCCGAGCCATGCCACGTAGCAGCCCATGAGAGTCAAGCCAGCGGCCGAGTAGCCGGTGATTTGATGCGCGATCCTGAAGCGAGGGTGTCGAACGTGCTGGACGATCCACGGCGCGACTATCGCCGACGAGTCATACACTTCGCGAGACACTGTACGCCTCAGCTGCACGGTGCGGTGCGCTGCTGTGGCTTGTGGTGGCCGCAGCGCTGGCGACGTCGGCCCGCCCGTGGCAGCGTCGTGCGTGGCAGCCGCAGACACACACTTCGCCTGGAGCTTCACGGCGCTGCGAATGGTCACGCACGTGACCGTGACCGTCGACGCCAATGAAGAGGTGGAGGTTCTATCCTCCGGGCGTACGATTCGCTTGGGGCGCCGCGTGGCCTCGTACTTGCGGATGGTGATGCGGAGTAGCAGGATCTCCATCGTGACCATGGTGTTCACGACCAGGTCCCGCATCGAGAAACTATGGCGGGACGAGACCACAATATCCAAGTCCTCGAGGCCGTCGGTGATGTTGAAGCCAATGGCAAACAGGCCCACGAGGATGAGCACGACGTTGGCCATGACGGCGTGGACAAACGGGCGACTCTGAATCATGAGCGCATCGATGAGAATGGGTACTTGGAAGCCGAGCCAGCGAGACGCGATAAGCACGGCGCGCACGTCGCGCACCACCAGCGCGAACGAGACCGTGAACAGGATTGTCGTGGACGAGAAAAACCAGTAGTCGTACGACGTCACGACGAGCTTCAACAAGTCGACGCGCAGCGCCAGAAACGCTATGATGTAGCTGGGCACTTCGAGGACCACTTCAATCACGGCCGTGTACGCGGCGACGTCGCTGGGCCCGAGCAGCAGCACCGGGAACAGCGACGCGCCCACGAAGTAGCACATCGTGAACACCGGTCCGCACGTGCGGATGACGCGGTTGACGCGCACGACGTTGGCTGGCGACAGAAGTACATGCTTGACGCTCTTGGCCGGGTCGAAACTCGGCAGCGCGTGGACTTCCACGATCTCATACTGCGTCATACAAGGCGACGGACGAGGCTCATTCACCTCCCAATGAGAGCGCACCCGCCGCGCCGCTGAGCTGAGCAACCGATGTTCAATTTCGTTCACTCTCCTGTCGCCATAAATACAGGGCGCAGTTTGGCGGTCAGCTCGCGAGTGTGTTCCGACTGCAGTCCGCATTTAGGAGTTCGTGCGGGATCAGAATGGTGGTCGTTCAAGATCACGTCAGTGTCGCGGGATGCGACATGGAAGTTGGTTCGCGGATGTTGCAAAGGAGAGCGAAGCTCGAATCCGTGTGTTCCATCTCTCCCCAAGCACCCTCCACACGCCGCACGCCGGAACGTGCCGATGCTCAGATCCGCGTGGCTATGCCATCCCTTGGAGCTTCCGTTTCCGTGCCTTGCCACAATGGCCAGCTGCCAGTGCTGGAGCTGGTACCGGTACGGTACTATTCCGAAGATGCTTCGATGGTCGTGATGGGCGGGGTACGCGGCTCTCTCGCACTTACGTTTTGCAAAAGGAAAGATTCCAATCTTGCTCGTTCGAGCAGAAGTTCAGTGTCTCGTCACACAATGGCAAGTCGACGACGGCGGCGCGGCTTTGTGCGGTGCGAGGGACATCCCCGATGATCCCGAACTGTTCTGCGCTTCTGAATTCTTCTGAGCTCATCCGCGTGGTCGGCATCTTTCAAGGAACTCCATCTCTCTCTTTCCTAGAACCCCGCCGGGGCGAGATATGAAGGCGCGCGTTTCTGCGCCGTGCTTGGAACAACGCTGTACTGTACCACCGACGCAAAGACGGCTCGCGCGTTCCGTTCGTCTCGACCCGTTCACCGGCGTCGCGGACTCTCCTGTCACTCCTGAACCTTCCTCGACCTTCGCGTACCACCTCGAGACTCGCTGACTGGGCCGCAGCCGCGACGCAGAGACACAATAATGGGTATGGGCGCGTCGCGATCGCTTTTTGACATCGATCGACCAGCTTGGCACGAAGTGCCCGGCACGAAAACTTCCACGCGTTGGAGCACACACTTTGCCGACGACAAACACCTTTACGAGCCGCACATGACGCTCTACACCAACCTCATGGAGCGCTGCAAGTACGACGACGGCTCGCGCCGTATCTTCGGCTGGCGCGAAGTCGACAAAGCCACGGGCGAAGCCGGACCGTTCGTGTGGGTCTCGTACAAGCAGTTCCTCGAGCAAGTCGAAGCCTTGGCCGGTGGAATGGCCAACGAGCTCGGGCTCAAGCGCCAGGAGCCCGTGGGTCTGTTCAGCAAGAACCGGTACGAGTGGGTGCTGGTGGAGCACGGCTCGAGCCGCATGGCGTACCAGCTCGTGCCACTATACGACACGCTTGGCCCCACGGCGATCCCCGTACATCCTCAACCACGCCGAAACGCGAGTTATCTTCTGTGGTCGGGCCCAGTACAAGCCGCTCATCGAAGTGATCGACCAGTGTCCCACCGTGAAGACGATCGTCCAGTTTGAGGACGTGACGGGCGTCGAGCGCGCTGCAGCCAGCGCTTAAAGTGCACAGCTCACAAGCTTGAGTCACGTGATGAAAACGGGTTTAGAACATCCCATCGACGCCGATCCACCCAAGCCCGGCGACATCGTCAGGATCTGCTACACATCCGGCACGACGGGGGACCCGAAAGGCGCGCCGTTGACCACGGCTCTTCAACGTGGGTTATGCGGTCAAGAAGCGCAACCTGTCCACTGGTCACATCAAGCACGCGTTCTGGGACGCGCTCGTCTTCGATAAGGTCAAGATGCCCATGGGTGGCCGGATCCGCTTGATGCTGAACGGCTCTGCGCCTATCTCCCAGGAGTGCAAGGAGTTCTTGCCGATGGCTGTCCCGTGATCGAGGGGTACGGGCTCACCGAACTTGTACAGCGATTGCGATCAGCTCGCCAGCGTCTACGTCCGGTACACATGTCGGCGTACCAGTTCCAGGTTTGAAGTCTATTTGTTGGATCTTCCAGACATGAAGTACACGAGCGATGACAAGCCGAATCCACGCGGTGAGATCTGCGTGCGGGGTCCGAGTGTCTTCAAAGGCTACTTCAAGGATCTACAGAAGACCGCCAAGGCTATCGACGCCGACGGCTGGCTCCTCACGGGCGATATAAGAAAAACATCTTCAAACTGTCGCAGGGTGAGTACTTGGCGCCGGAGAAGATCGAGAACGTGTACCTCAAGAGCTCGCTCGTGGCGCAGATCTTTGTGCACGGCCACTCGCTCCCAGAACTATCTCGTCGGCATCGTTGTTTCGGACAAGGAAGCTGTCGAGGAATGGGCTGAAAAGAACGACCATGATCACTTCGCTCCCTTCAAGGACCATGCCAAGAATCAGGCGCTGAAGATGGCCATCATGCACGGTTTGGAGGATGTTGCGAAGAAATACCAGCTCTTCCGTTTCGAGCGCGTCACCAAGATCCACTTGCATGACGAGGTCTGGAGTGTAGAGAACGACAAGATGTCGCCGACCTTCGAGCTCAAGCGACCTCAGCTCTTGAAATAATTCTCGAAGGAGATCGATTTCATGTACGACGCACCAGCGTACTGATAGGTTCAACTGGTATCCATTTCCATTCGCTTGTCCATGACAACCTTCGCATCCTTCACTTGGGCACGTTTCTTTCTTGGTACCGATAGCCTTTTGCAAGCTGTAGAGTTTTCTTCAACAGCCGCAGACTTTTCTTCGACAGCAATCCATTGTCCAGACTAAAACCTCTCTCATCTTCTCCGTCCATCACTTCAACGTCACATCACGACAGTTTCAACACAGCCGCTTGAAAGCACGACCCAAGTATCTGGTTTAGTCGATGACGACGGTCCCGAGATATGGGGGAGCGATGCAACCAGCACACAGCGGCTCCGACGTTCCAAACTTGCTTCATTCGCCAACTCGACGCCACCGAAGCAGCAGCAACACAACCGCACCGTCCTTGCCAGCACCAGCTTCACCGCCCTATCGCCAAGCCCAAGTCCATCATGAAGTTCTTCTCCCTCGCCACCGCTTGCGCCGTTGTTGCCGTTGCCACCGCCACGCTTGCCACGCGCACTCTCGTCCACGCCCAAGCTGCCACTCAAGTCGCCGCAACGACCTCGATGCAGGAGGCCCTCGACGCTGCCAAGGGCACCAACATGCCCGTCGGTGTCATCTTCACCGGCACAGTCGAGGCGCTTGATACCGACGCCAACGTCAACACCGACGCCGACGACCACGACGAGAACCATGAATCCTTCGGCTACGGACACCATGGCTTCGGCTACGGACGTCATGGCCGTCATGGGTACGGAGGATGGGGACGCTTTGGACCGCATCGTCTCGGGTACCGCTGCGGTGGCATCGGCGGATGGGCGTATCCGCTCGGGTACTGGAACGCCGTCGGTGCCGGTCTTTACGGCGGTGGATGCGGCCTCGGGCTCGCGGCCGGTGGGCTCTTCTATTGCTAAGCGGCGTGAGCAGAGTTGGGTCGGTGCCCTTGGATCCCGATTGGATCCCGATTGGACCCCACGTCCCCCAGACATGGCGCGCTACGAGACCGTCGGGTCGCTTTCTCTCTTTCCTCTCGCGCTCTGGATTCACTCATCTTTGCTAGCAATGAATTGCACTCTCGGCTGCACTGCATAACAAGATCGCCCTACCATAGCCAATAACACACAAACAGTCAATCCACCATGACCCATCTCATGAGTATCACCGTCTCCGCCAACTTACCCGCTGCTTCTGTGCGAGCCACGGCGCCCGCGGACGGCAGTAACGCGCGAGCCGCGGCAAGGAAAGCCTCCTTGCTCCTGTATTTATCACGCGGCGGGCGCCTCCCGCTACCACGACAGGGTTCTTTAATAGCGGCCCATCACCCCGCACGTCCTCGACTTGATGTTGGCTCGCGACGGAGAAGCGCTGACGCGCCACCGCGGCGTGGGCTCATCGTGCGCCGCATGCTGCGCGCTGCCAACTTGACGTTTCCAACTTGACCTGGGCACAATTGAGAGGGGAAACCAGAGTGATGGTCTTTTCAGCACACTATTCCAGGACATGGCAGCCAGAATCGAGGTTGTCGGGCTTCCTGAGTGATGGTCTTTTAAAAAGACCATCACGCAGGAAGCCCCAACTAGTGATACTTCATGAAATAGTGACATCAACCCTAAAAGGTTGATGTCACTATTTCATGAAGTGTCACTAGGAGAGATGTCTAATCAGACCTGGTGGGCTTCTCAATCAAGCACTGCATCCTACACGACGAGCTGCAATTGGCCGAGCCAAGGAGGTGTGAATGCAGTCGACTGCAAACCATATCGAGAGGCTATTGTTTCCCCAGCTACATGTAGTGCTACATACCGTACTGATATGCCGGTGGGAAATCCCCTCTGCTCATTCGGCAAATGCTGGTGCTTTGGTGTCCACGCTGCGCGGTTCACAAAAAACGGCCTGTTTCTTTCATAGGTCCACTGACCTTTCCCTCGACCCCAGCATGCCACATCCACACGTGTATTGAATCAGTTGGTGATCAAGAAAACCGCTTTCCCGCGTGTTCAATACACTGCTATTGGATAGAGTAGTCAGACAGACTCGCCACGCACTTCCAGGTTGGTGGCCGTGCACCTTTTTATGCTAAGTGCGCTTAATACAACTTCAACTCCCCAAATCAGTACTTAACCAGAAGTTTTTGCAACAAGTGCCACAATCTTCCATCCAGATCGAACTTTAGAGTCGAGGAAGCTCTATTTGGATCGTATCTAGTGGAGCACCCACTGAAGCACATGTGTAATCCCTAATCGCCTTGTCCCCACCCCGCCTGTTGCTTTCGCGCAAGTCGATCACCGCCGTGGTGATCGTCGCGGCCGTGATGGACCGATGGAAGGACGCACGGACTTTCGTGTCTGAAGATGGCGGTCGCGCTTGCTCCTCCCACTCGCTCCGAACTTCGGAGAGACCCACAGTGGGTCTCTCTGGGTCGCTCCTCCTCCCGCCGCCTCAACCAATCGGCGTCGCCCCGACGGACGTGTCCCTCCTCTCCCAACGGTGCGTGTGTGCGCCTCTGCCCCGCGGGCTGGCATCGTGACGTGTGCGAGTCAACCCCAGCTGCCGCGATCCAGGGACCTCCCTTCTCTCCCGTTATTGGTTTGGACCTCCTGCGAGGGCCGCGGGTTTCGCCGAACTGCCATTCCCCAATCTGCCACGCGCGGTATCCTCTACTCCAACCCCAACAAGCAACGGCACCATGGGCGGTACGGACGACTCGGGCTCGCTCTTCGACGTGGGCAAGCCCAAGTGGCACGAGGTGGCCGACTCCAAGACCGACGCGCACGGCGCCGTGCACCTCGCGGACGACAAGCAGCTCTACGAGCCACACATGACGCTCTACACCAACCTCATGGAGCGCAGCAAGTACGACGACGGCTCGCGCCGCATCTTCGGCTGGCGCAAGACCGACAAGACCACGGGCGAGGTCGGCGACTACCAGTGGGTCACGTACGCCAAGTTCCTCGACCAGGTCGCGGCCGTGTCGGCCGGCATGGCCAACGAGCTGGGCCTGGCGCGCCAGGAGGCCGTGGGTCTGTTCAGCAAGAACCGGTACGAGTGGGTGCTGGTGGAGCACGGCTCCAACCGCATGTCGTACCAGCTCGTGCCGCTGTACGACACGCTGGGCCCCACGGCGATCCCGTACATCCTCAACCACACCGAGATGCGCGTCGTGTTCTGCGGCAAGGCCCAGTACAAGTCGCTGATTGAGGCTGTGGGCAAGTCGCCGAGCGTCAAAATCATCGTCCAGTTCGAGGACGTCGACGACGAGCAGCGCACGGAGGCGAGCGCCAAGGGCATCGAGCTCAAGAGCCTCAACGAGCTGGTCGCCTCGGGCAGGAAGAACCCGGTGGCCGCCGACCCGCCGACCCCCGAGGACATCGCCACGATCTGCTACACATCCGGCACGACGGGCAACCCCAAGGGCGTGCTGCTCACGCACGCCAACTTGATGAGCGGCGCCATGGCCACGCAGACCTTCAACACGGTGTACACGGACGACGTCCACCTCTCGTACCTTCCGCTCGCCCACGTGCTCGAGCGCGCGGTCCACATCATCACGATCCGCCCGGGTGGTGCCATCGGCTTTTACCAGGGCGACGTCGCCAAGCTCGTGGACGACATGGGCGCGCTCCAGCCGACGATCTTCCCGTCGGTGCCGCGTGTCATGAACCGCATCCACGACCGGATTCTCCAGGGCGTGGAGAAGGCCGGCGGCCTCAAGAAGAAGATGTTCAACATGGCCTACAACTCCAAGAAGCGCCACCTCGCGACTGGCCACGTCAAGCACACGTTCTGGGACTCGCTCGTCTTCAACAAGGTCAAGATGCTTATGGGCGGCCGCGTGCGCTTGATGATGAACGGTTCGGCGCCGATCTCGCAGGACTGCAAGGAGTTCCTCCAGATCGTGTTCGGCTGCGCCGTGATCGAGGGTTACGGTATGACCGAGACCTGCGCGGTCATCGCGCTCAGCACCCAGGCGTTCGCGCCAGGCACCCACGTCGGCGTGCCAGTGCCCGGACTTGAGGTCTGCCTGTTCAACGTGCCCGAGATGAACTACACGAGCGAGGACAAGCCCGCGCCGCGTGGCGAGATCTGCGTGCGCGGCCCGAACGTGTTCAAGGGCTACTACAAGGAGCCGGAGAAGACCGCCGAGGCCGTCGATGCCGACGGCTGGCTCCACACGGGCGATATCGGCAAGTGGAATGCCGACGGCACGCTCTCGATCATCGACCGGAAGAAGAACATCTTCAAGCTGTCGCAGGGCGAGTACGTGGCGCCGGAGAAGATCGAGAACGTGTACCTCAAGAGTTCGCTCGTGGCGCAGATCTTTGTCCACGGCCACTCGCTGCAGAACTACCTGGTTGGCATCGTCATCCCGGACAAGGACGTTGTTGCCGAGTGGGCAGAGAAGAACGGCCTCAAGGCCGACTTGCCGCTCAAGGAGCACTTCAAGTCCAAGGCGCTCAAGGAAGCGATCATTAAGGACCTCGAGGAGCTCGCCAAGAAGTTCGGGCTCTTCCGCTTCGAGCGCGTGGCCAAGATCCACCTCCACGACGAGATGTGGACCGTGGAGAACAACCTGATCACGCCGACGTTCAAACTCAAGCGCCCGCAGCTCATCGAGCTGTACCAGCACGAGATCGACGCCATGTACAGCGAGGCGCCGTAAGCTCGCTCGTCTCCGTATGAATTGTGACTGAGATAATACACTGTGTTTTGTGCCTGTTTTGATCCCCGCTGTGTCCATGCATCTCGTTCTCGCTAACCATTGAGTTTGTATCGGTCTAGGTGGCGACGGCCGGGTTCTTCTCCTCTTCTTTCTCCTTACCCTCGACAGGCGCGGCGACGCCCTCGACCACGAGCGCGTCGCCCGCCTCGGGCTTCTGCAGCACCACGAGCGTGAACCGCAGGTGCTGCGCGATGATCATCTCGTGGAGCTTGGTGCGCAGGCGGATCCAGTCGATTTCGTTCTCGCTCGGGTCCGGGAGCAACTTCTGGATGTGCTTCTTCGTGCGCCCAAAGAGCGCGAGCACGTGGTACGCGTGCATGACCGCCTCTTTGTACTCGATGTTCTCGTGCTTGACCACGATGCCGTCGTTGTTCATGAGGATGTAGGACGAGAAGCCGGGCTTGCTCTTGAGCTGTTTGATCACCTCCTCGATCTCATTGGGGGCGTTCGCGGCCATGGTGTCACGCTCGGTTGTGCTTCCGATGCGAGTGCTCTCTGCGCATGTGGAAGCGAGAGCAGCCGAGCAGAGTGTGCACCAACAGTCGCGACTGTTCCCAGCAGACCAAATCTTCCTCGTTCACCATGGGATACAGAGATCCGCCACCGCCTGACGCGCATGCCCCTCTCTGGATACGGAAGAAGGTAAGGGAACGATCCGGGATGTTGTTGCACGCCGTTTTTATTCGATAATATAAGGGTGGAATGCGCCTCCCCGTCAAAGAATCAGGGGAAGCGAAATGGCATTTTACTAGTGCAAAAACGACGACGCAAATGCGGCCTCGCTGGACGCCACGTGGAGGGAAACGCTTACTTGGACATCATCATCTTGACGAACTCCTCGTAGTTGATCTGGCCATCGCCGTCGATGTCCGCCTCGCGGATCATCTCGTCGACCTCCTCGTCCGTGAGCTTCTCGCCGAGGTTGGTCATGATGTGGCGCAGCTCGGCGGCCGAGATGAATCCGTTGCCGTCCTTGTCGAAGACCTTGAACGCCTCGAGGATCTCCTCCTCCGAGTCCGTGTCCTTCATCTTGCGGGCCATCATGGTGAGGAACTCCGGGAAGTCAATGGTGCCGTTGCCGTCGGCGTCGACCTCGTTGATCATGTCCTGGAGCTCCGCCTCCGTCGGGTTCTGGCCGAGCGAGCGCATGACCGTGCCGAGCTCCTTGGTGGTGATGGTTCCATCGCCGTCCTTGTCGAAGAGCGAGAACGCCTCCTTGAACTCCGCAATCTGTTCCTCAGTGAGCTGGTCAGCCATGGTGTCTTGGTGTTGGTTCGAGAGAAAATCTACGAATGCCTCCTCCTCATTTGCCTCGCGAGGCGCCAAAGCGGGAGGCTGCCGGAAATTGAGGAAGGCGAAGCGAAGAAAGGAGGGAGCCAAGAGGAGGATTTTGGGTCCTTGCAGTGCGAAGTGCGAGTCCGCGCCACGATAAAACAAATGTACGATCCACGGTGCGGACAAATTCTCGTCAGCCTGGCAAGGACCATTTCACTTGATGTTTGTAACAAAAGTGGACGACCTCACTGTTTCGTACGACCTTACGTTGCCAGATCGCGACGGCTGGGAGGTTGGTGCGTACACTTTTTGGGGCCATGTGTGCGAATATACCCACTCGAAACCCTAGCCGCCCGTCCCAGAATCCTGCCGTTTCAGAAAAAGATCTATTTCGACCAATTGAAGTGCTCCACGATTGCAACATGTTGATAACCAACATACTATAACATAACATGTTAGGCACACAAACACACACCAGGAACGTATCAGTTACGTTGTTGTGTCATGTTATTTCCTGCATGTTGCGGAGGTGAACCCGACAAGCCCAGCGCGAAAACCAACACCGCCAACGTCCCAACGCGCCCACGCCAACGCCAGCCTACTCCCGACGCCCAGCGCGCCAATTCTCCCAACGCCCAACGCGCCAACTCCCAACGATCGAACAGCTCATCTGTGACGTGGCGCGCGGGGCAATTGTCGAAAGCTCTCCGGCATGCCGCGGTCGTTCCACTTCCTCCACGGCTACGCCGTCGTGGGCATCGCGCTCGTGGGCAACATGCTCAAGGACGCGTACGAGCGCGCGCTGGACGTGTGCGACATGTTCCCGCAGTTCGAGTTCCTCCCGACGTTCCAGGACGAGATCCTGCTCCACCACACGCGGCTGCCGCTGCTGCCGGCGCCCGTGTCCACGGTCGCGGTCGCCGCGGCGCTGCTCGCGGGCTTCGCGGCCGCGTACTTCCGGCTCATCGAGTGGCTCTGGCTCTTCCTCATCGACTTTTTCTCGGGCCGGTGGCTATACAATCTCCTGTTTGTACACATTCCCGCGTGGTGCGTTGTTCAGGCGCTTCGATGACATTTGTGGAGTTGATGGATGCTGACGCCTACCGCATTCCTTTTCTCTCTCTTGCGCTGTGTATTTAGGCTGCCGTTTTTGGCGTCCGAGCCAGGTGTGCCCGACTTGCTATCGGACCCAGAAGACACCGAGTGCATTGACAGCGACGGCGTCGCGATCAACGGCACGTCGGTCGCGGCGTGCGCGGCGGCCATGGCCAAGCTCGTGGAGGTCAAGCTGCAGCACGAGAACCGCACGATCGAGCGACCCGACGACTGGCTCGTGTTCGACCCGGAGGAGGACGAGCTCGTGCCCAAGAAGGATTTCGACGCGCGCCGGCTGCGGCGTGGACTCGGCTCCGCGTCCTCGACTGCGTCGTCGTCCTCGTCGACGACGACCTCCACGGCGTCCCCCACGGCGTCACCCTCGAAGAAGCTGCAACAAGAGCAGTCGGATCACGACGACGACGTTGAGGACCGACCAGAGTCGCCGGCCCCACGGAATCGATAAGCTGCCCGGAGTTGTTCGAAGGGTCAGCTTGCAAGTTTGTTTTTGCACTCGGAATCGCACATTTCCACCTAATCTAATAGATCCAGCAAACACACACAAGAGATGAACGCAAATGGAGACGAGAGACACGCTCTAGATTCACAGCGTTACGCGTCACACGGCCACCTCGTACACGACCTCGGTCGCTAGCGGCGCCGGCATCTTGGCGATCTGCTTCCACACGCGCTGCGAGCCGCCGACGGCGAACGCCAGCACGCGGCGCACGAGCTTGGCGTCGCGCAGCCTGGCGCTGGTCGCGTCCTCCGTGCCCAGGCGGCAGCACAGGCGGATGGCCTCGAGCAGCAGCACGGGGCTCGCGCGACCCTCGCACGCGATCGTCCACTGGCGCAAGCAGCTCACCAGCGTCTGGAGCCCGGCGAGCGGCAGCGCGAGCAGCTGGAGCTTGCTCACGGCGGTCACGCAGCCGCGCGGCGAGAAGAACACAAACTGCTCGGCGTCCCACACGGTCATGCCGCGCCGCGCGTCCAGGCACGCGAGCCGCAGGAACTCGAGGCAGCCGTCAAAGCCCTGATTGCCGGGCGCCGGCTGCCGCTTGCTGCACACGCGCGAGTTGAGCACCTCCTGCGGGAAGAACGGCCGCAGGTGTTGCATGGCCACTTCGTTGTGGCCGCACGCCTTGCCGTACGCGCCGCCCCACGCGTCCGCGTCCGCGGGCTGCTGGTTCGGGCGCCACGCGCTCAGGTGCTTGTCGTGTTGCTGCTTCGGCTGCTGCTCGGTCTTGTTGCTGCTGTTACCGGCGAGACACGCACACACGTGTCGCCGCACGGCCAGCGAGGCCGCGTCCTTGGACGCGCCGTGGCGCACGGCGCCGCTCCACTCGCCGCCGAAGCGCGCGCCCGGCGCGCGGTCGAGCCACTGAGTCTGCGCCGAGAGCCGCTCGCCGTCACCCGCCGAGGCGCCCACGACCGCGCTCAGCACCACGACGCCCAGTGCCTTGAGCTTGTCCGCGCGGTGCTGCGCGTCGTCGGTCGATACGCCGGCACCAGCTCCACCAGACGCCCCAGAGGACGCGGCGACAGTGGAGCCGTCCACTGCGAGCGGGCGCCCGAGCAGCACGAGCAGCTTCTCCGTGAGCGCGCGCAGGCGCTGCTCGTCCGGGCTCACGGGGCCCTTGCTCTTCTTCTTGCTTCTCGGGCCGTCGTCGTCGTCGTCGCTGAGGTCGGCGCCCCGGGCGAACTTGGTGGCCCACTTGGCCTCGGCGTCGTCGCTCTTGGTGGCGGCGCCGTCGCCGCCCTTGCTGCTGCTCTGGAGCCGCTGGAGCGTCGTCGCGATCTGCATGGCGATCTTTAGCCGCGCCTGGAGCTGCTGCAGCGCCGCGTGGTTGCCCAGGAGCGGCGGCGCGTAGCTCTCGGCGCGCGCAGGCACCGTCGCGTCCGCGTGGACCACGAACGCGCGCGCGAACTTGGTCTCGGCGGCCACGCTGTGGCCCACGAGCGACGTGCCCAGCGCCACGAGGTCCGCGCGCGCGCACGCGGCCGACGCGAGCCAGTGGTCGTTCACGACCAGCACGCACTTGTCGTTCTGCGCGCGGGCCTGCTCCGCGAGCCGCTCGACGTTCTGCTTGCGCTGCCCGGGCGTCATCTTGCTGTGCAGCGCCAGCGCCTGGAAGCCGAGGCTCCTGAGCGCGTGCGCCACCAGCGACGGCGTGAGCGTCGCGTGCGCGTTCGGCAGCGCGACCACGGCGCTGCGCTTGGCCGCGCGCGTGAGCAGCACCCAGTAGAGCCCCGCGAGGCACTGGTCCTCGCGCGCGAGCGGCAGCTGGAACAGCGGCGCCACCGCCGCGTCGGCGTCCTCGTCGCCGCCGCGCGCGCGCTTGGCCGTGGTTCCTACCGCTCGGTGCACCGGAACGTCGTCGTCGTCGTCTTCCTCATCCAATGCCTTGAGATCCGCCGCGATATCCAGCGTGTCGAGCTTGCGCTTTTTCGAGGGCGGCTGCTTGGACTTCTGCTTCTTGGCCGCGGGCGGTGGCTGCTTGGCCTTGCCGCCCTTGCCCTTGGCACCCTTGGGCTGCGCTACGGCGCTCTTACCGGCCATGGAATGGAGCAGCATCGGATTCACGACCACGAGGCCCGACGGCGGGCGCGCGCTGCCGCTGCCACCGTTGCGCGCGTTGCCGGCGCCGCCGGCGCCGCCAAAGCCCGAGCGCTTGCCCTTCTTGCCCATGCTGTGAGTTTTGTATGCATGTAGTAGCGGTGGTCTCCCCATGACTTTCCAGAACCAACGCATCTCGTACCTTTGCTGATCCAGTACAGTAATGCATAGCAACGACCATCACTCTGACGACAACATGGCTACATGTTTTGTGTACCCACTTGGCCGCTTGCTCACACGCTCGCGCTGGAAATAGAGCGATCGCAGCACGCGCAGAATAACCAGCACGGCGGTGGGTCAGCGAGTGAGCGAGCATGGCGATCCAGAGAGGTCGTGGCCTTTCCCTCCTCGACCAGGGGCACGACAGCGTTCGGCGTTGGACGTCTCCGTTGTTCGTACACTGAGAAGCACCATCTCTCTCATCACCGCGAGCGCCGAACATGTTTACGCCAGTCGTGTCGGGCGGTGACGCAGCGACCGCACCGCGCACTGGCTCGCTGCGGCGGGGCTCGTCGTTCAAGAAGCTCACGATCCAGACGCGTGACGTGGACGCGGCCTCGAGCGACGCGGCGCCGCGCAAGTTGGTCCACGGCCCGCTGGCCGCGGTCGCCGAAGGTGGCGACGCGCCCAGCTCCTCCATGGGGACGGCGCCACCGTCGCCACGATGCGCGTCATCGATGCGACGCCTCTCCATCAAGCAACCGAGCAGCCGCGCGTTGGTGGCCAACACCAGCGACGCCGACGCGAAGGCGGCCACTCCCACCATGGGGCGCCGCCAGTCCATGAAGTTCTTCAAGCGCGCGTCCACGCGACGCAGCGTGACGGCCACTAAGAAGGAGACGCCGCCGCATCTCGTCAAGCTTCTCCAGAAGACGCCCGAGCACAAGGCGCTCGTGGACGCGGTCAAAGCCACGCTCAGCGAAGAGCCCAGCACGCGCAACGAAGGGAGCCTGGACCTGCTCTACGACTGGATGCTGCAAAACTGCCAGCAGTACAGCAACAACATCTTCGGCTCGGCGCCCGAGTACATCCGCCGCGAGATCTGCCGGCAAATGCGCCTGTTCCGCACGCTTTCCAACCAGATGATCATCCGTCAGGGCGACACGGGCGACCGCTGTTACATCGTGATCGACGGGCTCGTGGACGTGTACGTCAAGAAGAAGGAGACGCTCGCGTCGAACGACGGCGCGGCTACGCCCACACACGCCGGCGCCACGCTCGCGAAAGAGTTTGGCGACATGGTCGCCAACTTGGGCCCCGGCGCCATGTTCGGCGAGATCGTGCTGCTGAACCCGTCGGCGCGCCGCAACGCCTCGATCCTCGCGTCCCAGTACACCGAGGCGTGCGACCTCATCTGCCTCGAGCGCGCCGACTACATCCGGCTCGTGCGCGGCGCGTCCATGGAGGCGTCCCACTACAACCAGGCCGAGATCCTGGACCAGATGTACCTCTTCCAGGGCTGGGAGAAGCACGGTAATGGCGTCGTGATTGTGGTGCGTGTTCTGATGTGATATCTAACGCTCTTGATGGACTGAACAGACAAGATGAAGATCGTGAGCGCCATGCGCTCGGTGCACTTTACCAGCAACGTACGTCCAAGTGAGTGTGGTTGTCCCCTAGCCAGAGACTGAACAGGATGGATGATTCTTTTACGCAGGACTATCTCTATCGCGCTGGCTCGGACGCCAAGTGGATGTACATCATCTCGTCCGGCGAGGTCGTGGAGCGCGTCAACTGGACCGTGGGCAAGGCCACGACGGGGCTCACGAGCCTCGTCAGCGGCAGCGCCGTCGCGGCCACTTCTACCTCGAGCAGCAGCGGCGGATCGGTGCCTGCGGCCTCGACGGGCGCGGGCCAGCGGCTCCACAGCAACAACAGCGAGCCCGAGAAGAAAGTCAGCATCGACCTGCTGCTCGTGGGCGCCGGCGACGTCGTGGGCGAGCTGCCCTTCGTCAAGGGCAAGCTCTCGGCGCTGTTTGAGATCAAGACGCTCACGGACGTCCACGCGCTCGCGCTGGACCGGCGCACGTTCGAGACCATGATCCTGAACGCCAACGCCGCGACCCACGCGGCGTGCCACGCCACGCTGCTCAAGCTGCAAAAGCTCACCGAGGAGCGCGAGGACTGGCGCCAGCAGCGCCTCGCGTGCGGCGCCGCCTACCCGAGCGCCCACATCAACATGTACGTCGAGAGCGGAGACCGATATCACACGGCGGCCACACAAAACTAACGGTGTCTTTCTCTGTTGACCCTGATAGCACCAAACAGCTCATGCGCATGTCCAACTTCTGGTGTCCTCGCTGTGGGCAGCGCGGCCACCTGGCGAGCGACACGCGGCGGTGCGCGCTGCCGGCGTCGCCCAAGCGCGCGAGCGTGGCGGGCGCCGCCAAGAAGTCGACGCTGCGCCACGGCGTGCAGCTGCCGCCGCTCGCGGCGGGCTCGCCGCACCACCACAAGAAGATGACTCTGATCGGCTCCACGAGCGCGGCGGCGCCACGGCGCGACTCGGCCACGCGGGCTCTGCTGGACGAGAGCTACCTGCCGAGCGCGCGCGAGCAGCTCGAGCAGTGCCGACTCGACACGGAGCGCTCGCGGCTCACGATGCCCGCACTCGCGGTCTTGCTGGCGGGTGCACAGAATGCCAGCGGAACCCACAGCCCGCGGTGAGCGGCCACGAAGACAAAGAGAGAGCGACACACGTCGAGACCGGAGGGAAGACGGCGTTGTCATGTATTACACGTGACCGACGGCAGGGGTTCACTGGAACGCGCCCCACCCGCCCAAGTCTGCGTCCGCCTGCGGCTGCGCGGTCGTTGTTGCCGACGCCGGCACGCCGAACGCAAAGCCGTCGGCGCTGGTGGCCGGGGATCCAGTCGCGACGAACGCGAACGCGTCAGTGGCAGGAGCAGGCGGCTCGGTCGCGCGCACGGCCGACAGCGGCGCGACCGCGGCGGGCGAGGCCGAGAAATCGCCCCAGCTTGAGGGCGGCGGCGCCAGCCCCATCGACGACGCGGTCGACGACGTCGACATGGGCGGCGCCGTTGTCGCCAGCGACAGTGAAGGCGACGGTGATGGCGATGGGAAGCCGGCGGATCCCGACACCGTCTTGGCCGGTGGAAGCGACGACGTGACTGCCGCGGCTGCTGCTGCCGTCTTCTTGTCCAGCACTTGGCGCGCGAGCGCGTCTTTCCGGCTGTGCAGCTGCGCCGCCTTGTGCTGCAACGTCGCGAGCTGCGCGGCCAGCGCGGTCACCTGGGCGATCGCGGCGCTGGCTTCGGACGGCGTCGCCGACGGTGCGGCGGCGGCGATCTGTTCACGGCTATTCGTGCGACTCGAGGCCTCGTCGGCGACGCTGCGCATGCGCGCCGAGATCTCGAGGCTCTGGATCTCCTGCTTGAGCGACTGCACGTTGGCGCGCAGCAAGTTCCCGAGGTCGTCAACTGCGCCCAGCGACGCGTGCGTGGCCGGCGGCACGGGGAACCCGAGCTGCGCGACGGCCGCCGCCAGCGCCGCGAGCGTCGCGTGCAGGTGCTGCAGCGTCTGCGCCTCCGACTGGTCGAGCTGCGCGAGCCGCGACTTCACGAGCTGGCCGTTTTGAACCTTTATGAACAGAAAGCAGATGTATCTTCGCAATGCGCAACCAAAAGCTCTCCACAAAAAGCCGGGAGACGCACCTCTTTCTGCGCGAGCTCCACGAGACTCGTCGCGCCCTCAAGCGTGGCGATCTCCGTGGCCACGGTGCTCGCGACGGCGCTACTCGTCGCGCTGAAGCTGCTTCTTCCCACGCTACTGGAGCCGCCGACGTCACCAAAGCCGCCGGAGGAACCGCCAAAGCCGCTGGGCTTTTCCGGCGACGGCATGCTGCTGATAAGATCCGCGTGCGCGTGACCGCTGGCCGTTGACGTGGGCAGCGCGAGTGACGGGAACAGATAGGTCGGAAACGGTGAGGGCACGCGCGCGAGCCCGCGCTTGGTGAGGCACACGATCAGGTGCATGCCCATGACGAACTCGGTCTCGTCCATCAGGCCCACGTCGCGCTCCATGCCCACCGACTTGATCGCCGTGTACAGCGCCGCCACCTCCTACACGCCACACCGTCACAAGTCACACAAAGAGCCCCAATGCCACCAGCAGTCGCCGCAACTCACGGGCTCGCCGAGCGCCGACTTGTTGAAGAACGCGAGCGCCGTGGCGCGCGCCACGCGGCGCGGCGCGGCCTGCTCCAGCGCGCCGAAGAACGCCGCGTACCGCTGTCCTTCGGTCTCCTGCATGCCGAAGAGCGCGCGGTCCAGCTCCGGCGCCGCGGCGCCGCCCGCGAAGCCCGCAAACTCCATCGTTGGGTTTCCTTGAGGATTCAGATTTGGATCCCTTTCGCGTTGGGACGTTGTCCACTCCGTGGTGTCCCTCATGGGGCACAACTAGCAGGCACTAGAATCAGATGGAATACGCTATTCGGATTGGCTGCTCAGATAGCGTTACTGATCTATCATTGGCGGAAAATAGGATTTGAAACGGCTCTGTTTGCCGCCTTTTTTTTTCTTGAGCGGAACATCGCGAATGACGACGGCACAGGCACCGTCGGGGCGCGCGGCGGCGGCGGCGAGAGCGCCCCCGGGCAGACGCACGCGGCGCGAACACGCCGACGACAAGGCGAACGCGGTTCTCGGCGTCGAGGCCGCCAAGTTCCGCGTGGCGCGCGTGTCGGCGGCCGCCTGTGTGCGCGGCGCGAGCGCGCTGACCGAATACTCGCGCCGCAGCTGCTGGGAGAGCTTCGCGCGCGAGAAGGAGACCGTCGTGCTGGCGCTGTGCGTTCCCTGTGGAGCTTTTCGAGAGGTTCTGATGCAGGTACTGATCTATGCTGGTGGATACACGTGCAGAGAGACCAAGACGCTGTTGTCCGAGATTTGCATTCTCAACAAGGTGAAGAAAAGCGAGGCGGCCTCGCCAGCGCGCTTTGGATAAAGATGCTAACTCCACTTTGTGGATGGCCGAACGAAATTGCATAGAACGCCTGTACAGTGAATGTGAGCATCGCCGTGGAGGACCGGCCGCGGTCGTACATCAACGGTGCGTTCTGGATGCTCGGAACATGAAAGTTACGGGCCTCCGCCCACTGACTAAGTTCATTCCTCGCAGTGCACCGCCGGCACCACCTGCCGCACACGCGCGAAGTGCGGCTCAAGCTCGGCTTCTTCCCGTGCTGCTTCGTCAAGTTTGAGTTCCGCAGGCTGTCGCAGCAGTCCGTCGCCGTCCACGGGTACGATATGGCTGCTCTTTTGTTCCTGATGTTAGATCTAACTGACTCGTTCTCCGCTTTTTGTAGCATCAAGCTGCTTGGCGTCGCGAGCCGCGACATCGAGCAGCACTCGGGCCCATCGCTGTGCAACCTGCTGAGCCACACGACCGAGCACTTGCTCTTCGGACCGTCGCTGCCGATGAGCCTCCCGTACCAGGACTGCCTCAGCGACCAGCTCTCCGGGTACGCTTTCCCTGCTCCAGGTGTTACTTCAGTAGTGTGTCCTAGCTAACTGCGTTTTGCTTCTGTAGCTCGCCCGAGTGGATGGAGCGGCAGAGCACGTACGCGCTGGACGAGCGGATCGCGCGGCTCGAGCGCTCGCTGTTCACGTCGTCGCGGTCGTCGTCGTCGTCGTCGCTGGCATGACACAGACAATAGAGAGACCACGAGACAAGACGACCAACGTTCAAGTAAAATAGTGACATTTTCTGCGCAAGTTGTTCGCTTCCGATCGACATGAGGGCACCGTAGTACGGAAGCGAACGAAGAAACCACATCCACACGTCGCATGCTCGAGCCGCTGTGCTCGCAATTTAGTGGAGCGACGCGTACATGGCGTCGATCTGGGGCTGGAAGTGCGCCTTGAGCTGCGGGCGCTTGAGCTTGAACGTGGGCGTGATGAAGCCCGCGTCCACGCTAAATGGATCCGGGTGCAGGTGGAACTTCTTGACGAACTCAAAGCCGCGCAGCTGCGCCTCCTTGCCCTCGCGCGTGATGTCGTCCATGATCGCCTTGTAAAACTCGGCGTTGTGGATGAGCTTGGCCACGGTGCACTCTTCCTTCGGCAGGCCCTTCTCGGCGCCCCAGGCCTCGGCGATCTCCGGGTCCGGCACGATCACGCCCACGAGCACGCTCTGGAACGAGTCGCCGTACACGAAGATCTGCGCCACGTACTTGCTCTTGCCCAGCACGTTCTCGATCTTCTCGGCCGCGACGTACTCGCCCTGCGACAGCTTGAAAATGTTCTTCTTGCGATCAATGATCGCGAGCGTGCCGTCGGCGTTCCAGCAACCGATGTCACCGGTGTGGAACCAGCCGTCGGCGTCCTTGGCTTCGGCGGTCTTCTCCGGCTCCTTGTAGTAGCCCGTGAACACGATGTCGCCGCGCACGCAGATCTCGCCGCGCGGACGCGGCTTGTCGTTCGAAGTGTACCCCATCTCGGGCACGTCCTCGAGGCGCACCTGGATGTTGCCGATCGGCGGGCCGACGTGCTGGCCCAGCGGGTGGTCGCGCGCCGAGAGCGTGAGGCCGGCCGAGGTCTCACTGAGCCCGTAGCCCTCCACGACGTCGCACCCGAACACGATCTTCAAGAACTCCTTGACCTCGCCACTGAGCGGCGCCGAGCCCGAGAGCATGATCTGGACGTTGCCGCCGAGCACCATGCGGATCTTGGAGAACACGAGCGCGTCCCAGAGCGCGTGGGTCTTGTAGCCCTGCGCGAGCCCGGCCTTCTTGGCGGCGTACGCCTGGTCGAACAGCACCTTCTTGAGCCCACCGGCGGCGCTCACGCCCTGCATGATCTTGTCGTACACGCGGTTAAAAAGGCGCGGCACCGAGATGAACACTGTGGGCTTGAGCTCGGCCACGTCGTCGAGCAGCTTGAGGATGTCGCCCTGGTAGAAGCCGGCCCGGGCGCCCTGGCGCACGGTCGAGTTCATGTTGGCGCGCTCGTACACGTGCGGCAGCGGCAGGTACGAGATATGCACGAGCGAGTCGTCGAGGCCGAGGCGCGCCTCCGTGAGCGCGCCGAGCGTCGCCATGTTCTTGTGCGTGAGGATCACGCCCTTGGGGTTGCCCGTCGTGCCGGACGTGTAGCAGATCGTCGCGATGTCCTCGGGCGCCGGCGGGTCGGCCATGATCGGGTTGCTCTTGCCGAGCGCCTCGATCTCGCCGAGGCTCGTGAGCTCGAGCCCCTTCTTCGCCACAAACGCGCGCTGCTCGGGCGTCACGTCCTCGTACTGCACGAGGTACTTGAGCGTCGGGCAGGCGTCGAGGCACTCGAGCACGACGTTGTACTGCTCGGCGGCGAACACGAGCGTCGTGAGCTCCGTGTGGTTGACGATGAACGGGATCGCGTCCGGACCCAGCGTGTCGTAGAGCGGCACGAGCGGGTACGTCTGGCGGTCGCACGCGTGCGACGTGAGGCACCACTCGACGCGGTTCTTGCTGAAGATGCCGACGAAGCTGCCGCGCGAGAGTCCGGCGAACTTGGTGAGACCCGCCGCGATGGCCTGGAACTTGGCGAACACTTCGTTGTAGGTCAGCCACTCGTAGGGGCCGGCAACGCCCTTGGTCACGCGGCGCGTGCCGTAGCACGGGCGCGTGCCGTTCTCCATGGCGAGGCCGCTCTGGAAGTTGTGGTACAGCGTCTGCTGCTTCGGGTCCACGGTCACGGGCTGGGAGACGTAGATAGGCCCGCGGTTGGCCTCGCGCGTGTTAGGCACCTCCTGCGTGTACCGGACGCCCTTGTAGGTCTCAAAGTCGAGCTCGCTCATCGGGAGCTCCGAGCTGTTGGCGCCGCCCATGGTGAGATGAAGGGGAGGAGCGGAGGGGGGGGAGAGCGGAGCGGAGGGGACGGAGGAGGGTGTTTCGATCTGCGGCCGGGAAGGCGGAAGCACGAATGACACCACGCGAGCGCCTGAGGGCTGCAGGAAACACCGGTTCCCTCCGCCGGCCGGCCGGATGTCAAACGGACCCTGGTCAAGCTGGAAAAGAACCAGGAGGGAGTGGAGTGCTGTTCTTCAACTCATCTGATTTGACCTTGTTACGTTGCTGGAAAGTTGCAGCAAGAGCGGATCCACAAGCTGGATTCGGCACTTGATACATATCATTGGATGAAATAGTACCTTGAGAAGTAGCTGAATTGGTTTTCAGGTTCATCAGGAGCTCTTCGCCGCGAGGGCAACAGGCAACGTTGCGTCCAGAACGGAACCGCCAAACAGAGCTCTTCTCCTCGGATTAAAGGAGATCTAGGGCATACTGTACGGTGGGGGGACGATGGACATGGTGGTGGAGGGAGCACGGCAGCCGCCGACGGTTCCATTTCTCTCTGGAGCCCCGAGGGGGAGAATCCGGTGTCCTGGAAGAAAAGCACCGGCATCCCCATCCGGAATCCCCAGGCGGAAAAGCCAGGGCCAACAGCTACCCCGTGCGAGTGACGTTGATCTCCCTTTGCTTCAAGTTTGCGCACCAGAAGGCTGTTTGCGAGTGACACTCGATTCTTGTTGACGCAAGCCAAAAGCTTCAGTTTCCGGTTGGGGGGAAAGCGTCGACAGGATGGTGGGCGTGGGGGCTGTTTGCTCTGTGTGATGATTCTCTCTGTGGGCGTCTTCCCATCCTCTTTCTCCTCATCACGCCAGCGGATGCAAGCGGATTGCAGTTTTGTCCTGGAACAATTTGGAAGCGTCGACACTAGTGAGTCTTCCATGCTGTTGTTGGACGACTACCGCTAGCTAGGTATACAAACGGCGAGTGTCATCGCTGGTACTGTATGGATAATAACGGTTCGCGGGCGAGTTGAAGGATAAGCAGTTCCCATCCTGAGATCCTGCAACCCACCGGGACGCGGGAGGCGTGTGATTAAAGCGTGCACCCGACACTCGCTAGCGCCGTTTGGCGCGCATTGTGACTCTACCCGTCTCCGTACAGTAGGCAGTTGCTATAGCTACGAGAAGAGTCATGCATGAACGCCATGCTCCATGCTGAAGCGTCCGGAATGATCGCGCCTTGCGCTCCTCGTTCCGATGATGCCAGCGCAAGCAGCCACGATCCCATGGCGAAAAAAAACTTTTCGTCAACAAAACGAGAGTGATGGTCTCTCTGGATTTGCACCTCTATCGAATAGGTTTGAAAGTAGCCAATCCAGTCGAACCTGGAAGACATCCCCAAGGACTCTAGGTTCAGTCTAGATGTAATTTTGGCCAATTCGATTTGACTAAACGAAGGAGCTCTTCGCTTTGATGTGGGGAGCGCCAAACGTTTTGGAGGTGATCCGTTTTTATGGAACACTTGCGAGGTTGAAGAAGCGGCGTTCAACCGCCACGCCCATCGACCCGACGTGAACAGCGAGCCTCACTCACCGTCGGTCTTCTGTCTTTCCCCCCTTCTCCCCACGCACTCGCCTTCCTTCCGCTCGAAGCGCCGCCGTCCGACTCCGACGAGCACGCGCTGCCGATCCCTTCCATCTCCACCTTTCGTCTCCCCTAGCGTACCCCTCCGTAACCAACCACCATGGGCGGCGTCGGTAGCACGGAGCTCGACATGAGCGAGATCGACTTTGCAACCTACAAGGGTATCCGTTACACGCAGGAAGTGCCCAACACGCGCGAGGCCAACCGCGGACCCATTTACGTGACCAAGCCCGTGTACACGGACCCGAAGCAGCAGACGCTGTACCACAACTTCCTCCAGGGGCTCGCGATCGAGAACGGCACGCGCCGCCTCTACGGCACGCGCCAGGTCGCCGCGAACGGCCAGCCCGGCCCGTACGAGTGGCTCACGTTCAACGACGTGTTCGCCAAGTACGAGGCCATCGCCGCCGGTCTGACCAAGTTCGCGAGCCTCTCGCGCGGCAGCTTCGTCGGTTTGTTCAGTAAGAACCGCGTCGAGTGGTGCCTTACCTCGCACGCGTGCGACCGCCAGGCGTACCCGCTCGTGCCGCTCTACGACACGCTGGGCCCGGACGCCGTACCCTACATCGTCAACCACACGGAGCTCACGACGCTCGTGTTCGCGGCCGAGCAGTTCCAGGTGCTGCTCGAGTGCAAGGACGCGTGCCCGTCGCTCAAGTATGTGGTCCAGTACGAGGCCGTGACGCCCGAGCAGCGCGCGGCCGCCGCGCGCAAGGGACTCGAGCTCACGAGTTTGGCGGAGATTGAGGCGCTGGGCAAGAGCCACCCGATCGCGGCGGACCCGCCAGCCCCGACCGACATCGCGACGATCTGCTACACGTCCGGCACGACGGGCAACCCCAAAGGCGTGATCCTCTCGCACAAGAACATGACCGTGTTTGCAGCGCTGGTGGTGGACCGCGTCCCGATCTCCAAGGACACGGTCCACGCGTCGTACCTGCCGCTGCCGCACGTGTTCGAGCGCGCCGTGATCACGACCATCGCGCGCGTCGGCGCGAGCGCCGGATTCTACCGCGGCGACGTCGTGACGCTCCTGGACGACATCGCGGAGCTCAAGCCCACGATCTTCATCTCGGTGCCGCGTCTCTTCAACCGCGTGTACGACAAGATCATCCAGGGCGTGAACGCCGCCGGCGGGCTGAAGAAGTTGCTGTTCGACCAGGCGTACGCGGCCAAGAAGGCAGGCGTCGCGCAGGGCTACAAGACGCACGCGCTCTGGGATGCGCTCGTGTTCTCCAAGATCCGCATGGTGCTCGGCGGCAACGTGACCGCGATGCTCTCGGGCTCAGCGCCGCTCAGCGGCGAGGTCAAGGAGTTCCTCAAGATCGTGTTTAGCTGCGACGTCGTCGAAGGGTATGGACTCAGCGAAACGTCGGCCGGCTTGGCGTTGGCGTCCGTGGACATGCCCCTGGGCAAGCACGTCGGTTCGCCGATTGGTAACCTGGAGGTTCGTCTCGAGGACGTGGCGGAGATGGGGTACACCTCGAACGACAAGCCGCGTCCGCGCGGTGAAATCCTCTGCCGTGGCGATGTCGTCTTTAGCGGCTACTACAAGGAGCCGGAGAAGACTGCCGAAGCCGTGGACAAGGATGGCTGGTTCCACACCGGTGACATCGGTTGCTGGAACGCCGACGGCACGCTCTCGATCATCGACCGCAAGAAGAACATCTTCAAGCTGTCGCAGGGCGAGTACGTCGCCGCCGAGAAGATCGAGAACGTGCTGGGCAAGAGCAAGTACGTGGCGCAGATCTTTGTGTACGGCGACTCGTTCCAGAGCGTGCTCGTTGGCGTGGTCGTGCCGGACCCGGAGATCGCTGAGGCCTGGGGCGCCGAGAAGGGCCTGCCCAAGTCGGAGGCGACCGTTGCGAAGCTCATCCACAATCCCGACTTCTACAAGGACATTATGGACGACATGACCCGTGTGGGCAAGGAGGCGCAGCTGCGCGGCTTTGAGTTCGTCAAGAAGTTCCACTTGCACCCGGACCCGTTCAGCGTAGACGCCGGTCTCATCACGCCGACGTTCAAGCTCAAGCGCCCGCAGCTCAAGGCGTACTTCCAGGACAAGATCGACGCCATGTACGCGGAGCTCAAGTGAGCGTCTTAGAGCGAGTCCCGCGAACTCACTTCCGCGAACGGATCCCACCACCCCGTAATACATGTCTTCCCATATGTACTTCGATCATACATACTAGTACTTCAGTTTCTGGTCAGAAACAAGAACCTCTTGCTCGTTTCGGTCTCTCTCCATGTAGAACGGGATGCCACGTGACAAGAGATCTCACGTGGCGTGATGAAGGCACAGCGTTGGCTTCACTTTGGGCGCCGAATCTTTTCTGAGATGTCTCTCCCAAGAATCTCCCGATTGTTCCTGATTGTCCTTCAATTCTTGAATTTTAGGAAATGCATAACCACGACCACTTCGGTTCTTATCTGACGCAACGAAATCATATATATTCAGCCAATCACCACCCACCTGTCTCGATCCAAAGCTGCGCCACCACCACCTGCATCCTCTCGAGATGGTGACGACGACGACGCTCGCCGTGCGCGTGGCCACCGGCGACGTCGGTGCCTCGCTGCTGCGCCCGCACCAGGTTCTTATCGCCGACGAGGACGCCGCGCAGCTCGGCGCGCGATCGCATTCGCTCGGTCGGCTCGCGACCGCCACCAATGCGGCGTGTTATCTCCAGCTCGTCGTCGACCGGCGCGCGCTGCACCTCGGCGGCCTCCGTGCGGGCGTCGCGCAGCTCCATCCGTGGGCGCTGGACGCGCTGGGGCTGCTGGAGGGCGACGCGGCGACGCTGCAGCGCCAGTCGGCGCCGTCGCCCGATCGCCGCCCGCTTCGGAAGGTCGCACTCGCGGTCGTGACGCGCTCGCCGCTGCGCACCGCCACGTCTTCCTCGTCGTCCTTCTCGGGTCCGGCAAACTCGGCCACTTCGCTGGGCAGCGCAGCGGCGGCGACGTACGCGTTGCTACCGGAGAGCGTGCGCATCGGACTCGTGAACTTGAAGAACGCGGTCGCTCGGCAGCTCCGCGCCGCGTACGGAACGGATGGCTCGGCGGTTGCGGTGGGCGACTTGGTGCCCATCCAGCTTATGGGCGAGACATTCGTGTTTCGCATCGTTGAGGTCACGTATGAGTCGCTGGAAGCCGATGATGCAGATGATATACCGGCGGCGTTCGAAGTTAAAGTGCTCGGCGGTTCCTCGGATCCTAAGTCGTCTGAGCAGGAGGTGGACGGCGTGGTTTCGGGGATGCGTGACCTCCAACTCGTGGACAATGAGGACGTTGGCTTGCCGGACCGACTGTCGCGACTGGGCTTTTGCGGCTACACGTCGTTCGTTCAAGATACGCTCTTCCACGTGCTGCTCAACCTCCCTCGTGGCGGCGACTCGGCCCATGCTGGCGACCAGGACGCGATCCAGTCGCTCGCTAGCCGCGGCATCATTATCCACGGCGCTCCGGGTGTCGGCAAGTCGCTAGCGCTTCGTGTACTCGACAGTGAGCTACAGCGACGAGGTGTCGTCACGTGGCGCGTCGACGCGATGTCGCTTTTGATGGAGTTCGAGAGCTCGAAAGTCGCGTCGGCCTACGAGTTTCTGGTCTCGCAGTTCCAGCAGTTTATGCCAACGTTTGGGCGCCAACGACGACAGCACGGCTCGACCTCCGGGGCTGCTGGAGTCGTCTTGATCGACGACATCCACGTGCTCTTCCAGCCGGCGAACGGCCAGGGCGCAAGCGACGCGGGCGAGGAGGACCAGAGCGGGCTCCTACTGATGCCGCTGGGCAGTGCGCTGCTGCGGTTCCTCGACTCCATGGCGGACCAGCACGCAAGAGGCAGCACACAGCGACTGTGTATCGTCGGTACCATGACGACGGGCGGTGCGGACGGCAGCGGCAGCGCCGGTGCCGAGGGCGCGGCGATTCCTGTTGTCGCCAAGCGGTCGGGCCGCTTCGACAAGCTGATCGAGCTGATCGTGCCCACCGAGGCAACGCGGAAAGAGATCCTCGATCGACACTTGAGCGCGCTCCCGCTGAACGCCGGAGCGGATCCGTCATCGACGTGTCTGACGGCGGCACACGCGTTCGCGACGCGGCTGGCGGCGCTCACGGGCGGGTACGTCGCTAAAGATCTCGTGCGGATCTGCCGAGGCGCCTACCTCCACGCGTTTTCGGCGAGAGCTTCGAACGACAGTGCTAGTATCACGTGGGACCATCTCGTGCTCGCGCAACGACAGATCAAGCCTTCGCAGTTGCAGCAGCTCAACGTCGCGTCGCCTTCGTCTGAGTTAGAGAGCGCGGCTGGCGGGCCGTTCGCCGGATACAAATCACTGCAGAAGCAGCTCTGCGACTTTATTGACTGGAAGTTCCACCCGTCGCAGACCATGAAGGTACGGCGTGCTCGCATGTTGGATCCCTCGACACCCACATTGACGCATCCCACCGAACTAACATGACATTTGGCTTGTAGCACCTCGGCGTCGCGAACGCGTCGGGTCTTCTCGTCCATGGACCGTCTGGTTGCGGCAAGTCGCTATTGGTCAAAGCACTCGCAGCCAAGGCCAAAGTTAACTTTGTCTCCGTCAAGGTACATTCTTGGATCGTGTATAGGATACTCGGCGCCCGTCGTGTATTCTAACTGTTGTATTGATGCGATCCGGTAGTCGTCGGAGCTGCTCTCCAAGTACTTTGGTGACAGCGAACGCGCTGTGCGTGAGCTCTTTGGTACGTGACGCTTTTCTACCGACTGGGGCTCTGCCCTGGTGGGTATGCCCGCAGAAACTGAAAGCCTTGTGTCTGTAGCGCGAGCTCGTGCTGCGTCGCCGTGTCTCCTGTTCTTCGACGAATTCGACTCAATCGCGCACAAACGGTCTTTCGGCGGCGCGGACGCCGGTGGCGGCGATGGCAGCGGCGTGTACGCGCGCATTTTGTCCACATTTTTGAACGAGATGGACGGCGTTGGCGCGTCCCGAAACCGTGTTGCCGACGTGCTAGTGGTCGCCGCGACAAATCGCATAGATGCACTCGACGCCGCGTTGATTCGTCCCGGGCGTATCGACAAGAGCGTTGAGCTCGGGTACCCAGAGCAAGATGACCGCCAGGTATGGCCTCCTTCCTTTACCGCGACGAGACGTGGCGCTGTACGTGACGCTGTTCTCTGCCTCCGTTCAGGCCATTCTGGAGTTCTACACGCGCAACATGCCGCTCGCGAGTGACGTCGACCTCGCTGCCCTTGGAAGCCGTCCGACCGGGTACGGACATCTCGTGGGTGCCATTCAATGCCTTTGTCAACCCCATTCTCACAGGTTTGTGTTCTCGCCCAGATCTCGACCGTTTTCCGGCGCCGACCTCGCGGCGATCTGCAAAGAAGCCGCGTTTCGATCACTCCGGGAAGACATGGACGCGCAGACCGTCAGTTGGTCTCACTTCGTCGCAGCGTGGGACCAACGCGCGGGCATGTGAATCCAAATCCTTCCTCTTCTTCCGCGATCTCACCCGCAAGTCGGGTTCGTTTTGTCGAGTATTTTGAGTAGGGATGCGAGATCTTGCAGCGCGCGCTCTCAAGCTGCCACGCACCTGTCCCTCGCGTCTCTGTTGTTGGTGAGATGAACGGTGCCTCGAGTTTCATCTCAATGTGTGCCTCGTTGGCTCCTCGGAGACACGCCCTGGAAGTTGGTGCCCACCATACACGTACACAGGTACCGACCTCGCACGGACCGACGTACCAACTAGCCTCTTCGCCACGTGACGATACTAGTACTAGAACACGATTGGCCTCTTCACCAAACTCGTACACATTGCAACCATAGCAATTGGACTCAGTTGTATGCATACAGATCGCGTGGGCAAATCAATAATCATTCAAGAAAAACGGTGGGTCAAGCCGCCTCCTACGCTACTGCAGAAAACAAGAGCAATTGGTGGCGCTGACACTGACACGAACCCACGGACCGCGACCATCACGACGACGGCGCAGAGGCATTTTTGCGCGGTCTCTTGGTCTCGCGCGTGGTGTAGCCACCGTCATTGGCGAGATGGCGCTTAGTCGCGTGGTGCGGGGTGTGGGTCGCCTTGATCGGAAGCGCGTCAAAGTGATCCGTGTCGTGCCGCAGCACCAGCACGATCGGCGTGAAGGGGCCGCGAGTGGGTAGGACGTAAAGTGCCGAAGGGCGTCGACCGTGGAGAGTAACTGATGGCGTCCCACCTGCTGTTCGCTATCGAATGTATACCGTTGCACGAATGTCGTGCCGCGCGTATCGTCGATCACATAAATGGGCTGCTTGGCGAGCTTGGCGAGCGCGCGCAGCTGTGTTGGTCCGCCCCAGTGGGACCGAGGCGCGACCTTGCGATTCTCGACCGGGGCATCGCGAACGGCCTCGTAGTGACGAAGGATCGCGCTCATGAGCTCCTCGCCCGACGGCGACGATACACTCTCGTCTAAGAGCTTGAGATCCTTCACGACCTGCTTTGGATCGATCAGCCGCGTGGCGATCTCGCGCGGCAGACTCGCAATTGCGATCTCCGTGACCTTCTTCTTGAGCTCCATGACCTTCGCATTCGCCACCTGTCGATTCGACTTCGGTGAACTCGATAGGGCAGTCAAGTACGCCCGGTAGAGACAGTAACCGTCCGCTTTGACGCTTGCCACGTGACAATCGAGAAACGTCGTCCAGTGCGATAGTGGCACGAGAGGCTCGGTCGCAGGCTTCACATAAGTGACACGGACCTTCTGTTCCTCATCGTGCGCTTTTTGTACCTGTTGCCCATTTCTGTCCTCACCTTTGTGTTCCTCGTCCTCCCATGCGCTGTCGGCGCGTGGTCTCATCGCACTGCACTCGGTCGATTCAGTCGATGACGCTGTCGAGCGGAGGTCCACGAACGCATCAGTCCATTCCCGGCCCGCGAGTGACGTGGTGGTGGTGGCTTCTACCGGTGGCCCACGCTCTCGACCCTGTGTGGTCTCTCGCGCCGCGGGCTCTAGTGGCTGAGCATCGACTCGTGCTTCTGTTTCGACCCCCACATGTGATGGCGACACGCCGTCCTGGCTGAATGACTCCATCGAGACGCCGTGGAGAGGTTCGCTCTCGATACGCCGCTGCGTCGCGTCGCTTCCAGAGCTCACCTCGTCGGCAGGAGAAGCGGTCGAGATTAGACAAGGGGTCCTGAATGTCAACTCCCTCGTGTCTGTGCGCGTTGGGCGCGGATTTGGGCGTCTGTGGTGGCGGTTGCGTTGGCACTACTCGTCGCGAGCTTCCAACTGACGTAGCTGTTTTTTCCTCTGCGTGACCATGCTTGGCGGCTTCACTGGAATCGCTCCGGTGTGCGCGTACAGTACCAACTTGTAGCTCACCCGTCAAGACGACTCCGGCCAGCTTCTTGTCGTCGCCGCGTCGCAGCCCGGCACCACTCAAACGTGCGACGGCGTTCTCGCTGTCGTCGCGTCCACGCCCTGCCAAGCATTTCGCTGCCCCTGGCACTACCGTGGGAGGTGATTCCAGCTGAGGTGGAAGCTTGACCGCCGGCGTGGACCGTGCCGGCGGCGTCGGCCGTCTCATCACGCTGTCATCGCCACTGTCGTGGTCCGACCCATCGGATTCTCGGCCATGTCCGAGTAGTAACTCATCAAGCTGTTTCACCATACGCAGTGTTTTCTTGTACAACGCGCTCTCGTAGCGTTTGGTCACCGTGACGATCTCCTGGCCGTCCTCGCGCGTCGATACCGTGATTGCAAAGAGCTTTTCCAACCAGGAATCGTTGATTGTCGCGCGCACGTGCGGCTCGAATATATTTTTCTTGAATGTGGTCTGGTCGTCGGACGAGCGCATGAACCGCTTGAGCTTCTCGCACGGCATGCACGCGATCTGACTCTGACGACGTGGAGTCTGACGACGGGGCGTCTGACGACGGAGGCAGTCGCAGTACACTTTCCGGAGGTAGGGGGCTAGACGAACCATGCGTGCTTGCAAGGCGAAATTGTGTCGAAATGCGAGTGCAATATCTCGGAGGGCGGCTGGGAGTAGCTCGTTGGCGCCATCTTTCATCGCCTGGATGAACAGAATGAAAGCCGGAGCGATGGCGCTGACACTGAAATATGCATCCGGGGATTGGAGATACTCATCTAGCAATCTGGGAGAAACGGCCCACGCGAGCGCCAAGATCCGCGTACTCTTCTGGCGTCGTGATCCCACGCGGCAACCTGAAACCTTCCACCGCATCTATCAAGTCGCGTCGGTACGGCAACATGGTGAAGGGGTGGAGATCAACCGTGGACAGCAGAGACGACATCACAAACATATCTGTTTCTCCGTGCAGCACCGACGCCACGAGGTTGATCTTCATGCGGAGGCCACTGTGATAGCTTTCGTCGCTGTATCGCATCCGGCGCACCGTTTGGTTATGCCGTTGCTTCCAGCCATCGCACAATTTCTTGACCATGGTCACGACCTCCCACGCGCCAAATTCGCCGACAAGCTCACGCAGCACCGGGTCGAACGCGAAGCTAGCGCAGTACGCAAGCACATTGTGTAGTAGCTGGTCACCCACCCGTCTCACAGCGTTCACAACTGTGGCGGTGAGCGGAGGGCGGAGCTTCACGATTTCGTGCGCGCGGGTGAAAGCCTCTGATGCGCGCTTCGCTCGAGACGGGTCGAACGCCGTCAGCGACGCCCACCATCTGAGCGTGGCCACCGGGCTTCCTACAAGGCGACGCTCGCACACATCATCGAACGACATTACCGCCAGCGCAGCCGACTCGTGTTTCCTCGTGAAGGTGCTGGTTCTGCCATATCCACTCAGCTCCACGGATACTAACCCCAGCCTGAGGAGTTCACCGGAGACGACGTCGTCGTGCAAGTTCACGCAGACCCCTCGTAACGGCGCTTCCGCGGTCACCTTGTCGCCATCCCACCGCGCGTCACAGTCAGGGTTCGCTTTCCACGGCGCAATGAGTTCCACGACCGACCCTCTAGCATTTATGGGCCGTCCGTCAGAATCGCATTCTGTCTTGTAGGCGAGTTTGCACAGGTAGAGTCGGAACTCGCCGCGGGACTCACGGCAAAATCGCGCCAGATTGTCGACAACCGTGCTGTCATCTTTCTTCACATAGTCCAAGCTAAGCGATCGCCAGTTGTGCGTGCGGCGAAGCGCATACACGAGCCTGCGGGGGTGTCGCAGACGACCGTGCTGCCTCGCGTTGGCCTGGAAGAACCGGGTGAGCGCATCTGCTAACCGGGCGTACGGCCCGCGGTTCGCGCAATACACTGGTACCACTGACACCGCTGCAACCACGAGCTCGTACTCGAGATACACTAAGTATCCGATATGGACGCGCGTCACGGTGTACGCCCAGTCTTGGTAGAAGCCATAGCAGTGGACGGCGAACGGATCGGCGTGAGGCTGGTACCCTCGCAGCCCTTCTGAGCTGTGCGAGAGTGCAGGCGGACGCACACTCAACTCTCCGCCGGCAAACGCGCTTTGCAGCACCACCAGCATCGACCGCATGGAGTGACGCCCGCCGCGGGTGATGTGCTCGTCTCATTGGCCGCCTTCTTCGACCAGCACAAGCTTCCGGAGCACGGGCTCTATGCGCGCGTCGACTGGAACGCCGAGTCGCGGGAGCACGTTAGGGACCATTCGTTCGACAAATGCGCGCCAGTGCGCACTCGCGATGCGAACGTGTGTTGCTGCCACCTCCCACGCGCCGCCGCGCGGACATCGCGAGCTGGCACTGGAGGCGAGGAGCGAGCTTGCGGTTATGTCCTGCAGCGGGAACGACAACTTGTGCACGCCATCGACCGCGAGTCCCGGGAGAGGATACTCGGAGTATGTGGCTCGCAGCGAAGCTGCCAGGCAGCTCCACGCACCGGATTGCCTTGGACACCTCCAGTAAGGTGACGTCTTGCGTCGGTGGCGGCTCCGTCGAGAAATTGTGCGTGCGCCGCGCCAGAGAAAGAGCTCGAATGTGCGCGGCTCTTTTGTCGTCTTGCTCTTCGCTGTCGTCACTGGGCCATCCAGAGTCAGAGTCGTTGTGGTTGCTGGGCCATCCAGAGCTATCGTCGCTGTGGCTACTCTGCCATCCTGAGTCAGAGTCGCTGTCCATTCTGGTGGGTGAGCACGAGACTTTCCAAACTGCTTCTCGGATTTGCTTCTCTCGACTCCCCATTCCCCCTTCATGGGAAGCGGCCCCCAAGAATGTGTGCTAGGTGGAGAAGAAGTGGGGGGAGGCTCGCAAACTG